>SCLH01000563.1:58351-69683 GCA_004367855.1 Oikopleura vanhoeffeni | reverse complement strand
TTTTTAAGAATTCTGATTTTGGCTTTTCTAGTGCTGTAGAGCTCATTGTGCGATCGAAATTTTTTTTTGTTTCTTCAGAATGGACCCCACTGAACTCTTTTTTTCTCGAAAATCAATCGCAAAATGAACCTTTTCCCATTCTCAGTTTGTTCAGGAAGCCGATTCAAAAATATGTAATTTGCTGGAGCACCCCCTTAAATGGTCTTTTGACCCTTTATTTCCAGAGCTAAGATCGAGATCAAAAAGAGAAAAAATTAAAAAAAGTCTCAAAAAGGATAATTTATTTGGACACAAACTCGAAGCGCGAAATAGAGAGTCAGTTAAACATTACAGTGCCAAAAAAACGGAAAAGATCAAGGGCGGAAATGATAATGCAGTAAGGTAAAGCACTTAAAGGACAGGTATTTTTAAAGACATTGCCGAGAAATTTTTAGTTATCACTTACTTTTTTCCTAGCTTTTTAATATCGCAAACCTGATCCCATTGTAGCCAAAGTGAATTTTGGTGAGATTTTCTTGGCCAACCGGTACATTGGCATGTCAAACCGGTGAACATTGGGTTTCAAAGAGATCCCGAATCGTAATATTCGGACTTGATGTTCTTAGCCATAGCTTGCCAACATTATAATTCTTTGACGACATCAGATATCTTTAGATATCCTAGCCAAAGGTAGACAAATAAATCAAAAAATGGTCCGAATTCAGACCATTGTTTCCAATTTTTTAATCAAAACTGATAATTGAACAATGTCAGATCGTCAGAACAAAAATAGTACCACGGACCAATTTTATTTTATTATTCATAGATATTAGCTCAGTGTTGGTATCAGACTTAAGATGAGTGTTCAAAAAACAAATTTTGGCTAAAAAAGGGTAGGCCCAGTAACAAATCCCAGAGGTACACCGTTTTCGATTATCTGGACGATTTAACAAAATTAAAATACATATTGAAACATAAAGCTTGTAATCTGTCATTTTGTCATTTTGAAACCATTTTTTAACAGTCATTTCGGTCGCCCGATTCATTGAGCCAGACGGAACAAATATGTGAAATTGGGTATTTGTCAAACGCAGTCGACATAAGGTCCCAGTCTGGTCTCGAAAAAGATTCAGTTTGATGCGTTAACAGCGACTGCTATTCTGGTAATTGTCTCAGCTTGGAGCTTAAAACCCCATCTACGAGTTTTCCCGAAATACTCTGTGACCGTCTGCTCATTTTTAAATAGAGATACGCCAAATTAACTTTGGTTTGTATCTAGGGAAAAAAAGTTCTAATCAGGGACGAAAATGACTAATTTAAAAGACACAACGCAACCAATATAACAGGTTGTTTACATGTTCCAATTGTATGGTTTCATTTCTGTGTATAAAAATCGCCAGATAGTCGATAACGGTACGCTGGGACTTTTAAATCAGCTTGGCTTACATATTATACAATATAAACGTTATTACTGTATTAATATACAGTAACAAAATGTGTCCGTTCGAGTTTTTATGCTCATATAATAATTACAAATACTGTAATCATCATTCTTTGGACTATTCTCTGGATCCGTTGTTAAAACATGTAATTTTCGATTTTAAACAGAAAAATTTTTCCCTGGTAAGATCGGAAACTAGCACAGACGGTCTTTTTCAGATTTTGTCAATTATATCAATTGACTCTATTTATAAGAAAATATCAGTTCTCGAAGATAAATTTGCGGTAAAAAACGGAAATAGTAAAAATAAAATCAGCTCTGTAGTAGAAGCCCAAAAGTTATTTAAATTTGACTCATATATCTCTTTTCAAGCTGCTTCTAGCCATTTTATCGATTCCCGGTTTTTACCTCGAATTGTTTATTCGAGAAACTGATGTGCTCCGGTAAATTCAGTAGTAAAGATATCCGAAATTGAAAAATAACAATGTCAGTTGTAAAAAATACCTTCCTAAATAAACATCTAATCTTGGAGAATTGCTTGTCTTATAGAGATTTGAAGCCGACGCTTTAAAACATATGTAAAAATATATTCTAGGCCGAAACAGAAATGACCCCAGAAGTGAAAGGCAAGTTTCTTCAGAAACCAAGTTTGAGGCGAAATCGTTTGGCGCACCAGAGATGGAAAAGTTCGAAAGCGAGTCAAAAAATTGCATAAGACAGAATATCCAAAAAAGTTTTTTCAAGATTTTGTTGCAACACGGAGAATACCTGATTAATCAAAAATCTGACAAATTTGATTAACAAAAACTATTAATTGTATGAGTGTCTGGTAGACTAGTTATTGGATTGTGGTATAGTGAGCAAGCCAAGTGGGGGAGGACCCCCACAAATTTGTATAATGTCTGGTAGACTGCGTAGGAATTTATCATGACCAAGGAATATCCGAAAAACATTTTTTAAATTTTGTGCAACGGCCTCCGTTCACGGAAGATACCTGCATATTAATCATAAATTTTGCATGTTTTTATTATTGTTATAGGTTGGTTAAGACTGTAAGGCGTTTTTATATGTGGACAAGCCCACTGGAGCGAACCATCACCCCCCCAAATTAGTGAAGTGTCTGGTAGACTCGTTAGACGAAAAGTTTCGATTAGCGAGTACAAAATTTATAAGAAATTATATCAAAAAATGTTTTCAAGGATTTGTGCAACACGGAGAAACCTGCATCTAATCAAAAATCCGAAAATTTTGAAAAAAAAAATAATTTTTTTGATAATTTAGAATGAGTGGACGTGGAAATAAAAACAGAGAAGAAAAACAAGAATAACAGAAGAAGAACCGAGAAAAGTTGAGAAATTTTAAAAAAATTCGACGAAATTATCGACCAAGAAAAATCAACCAAGAAGAAGAGAAGAAGAAAAAAGACCGAGAACGATTCTCGAACGAATCTACAAGAGGTATTTAATACGTAATTAAAACTCCACAACATTTATCATCTTAAATTCGATTTGTTGTTCTTACTGTCTGCCAATCGGACGGCGCACAATACGTGTTGTTCGGAAAACCTAACAAATTTTTCAAAATCCTGTGAAATAGAACGTTATTCCTGATCTTGTCGTGACAAACTGGAATTCTTGACTATATAAGTGGGTTACGTGGTTTATTATGTGTTTCAGACGAAAAAATTGTAGGCCGCTCGTGGACCTGAACCATACACGAATCGGCATCGTCCTTTGTTGGGGAATAGCGACTCTAACATTTTGTTTGTGTCTGTGGTATTTACAGAAATAAATGGAAGCGTTAACCTTGGGTGTAGTAACCTATGTAAACATAGCTAAATGATTAGAACTGTGGAGCATGTCAACTGATTAAAATCGACCAGCTATAGAAATAGGCGGGATGGATTGCTATAAAATTTTGAGAGCAAATAATCACACATAGACGGCTTTTCACTTTAAGTGCCATATGTGACCAGCGTTCAGTTTTGGTATGGATTGTACGAAACAGATAGTCAGAAAACCAAAAATATCCGTAATGAAAAAAACAATTGTTCGTTCACCTGTGAATCAAACATATATCAATTTTTTGTATTTTCAGTATTCAAGTTTAAAAAAATGCGGAAATTGGTAGTTTTCGAAGTTCAGTTCATAACTAAAATTAATTTTTATGACTAGTTGTTTTATAATTTTTAGAATGAGTATATAGAAAGTTCACAACAATTCGTTCCTCGGCATTGACGGTAATTTGCTCAGATATTAAATACACCGGGACGGCCCAGTATTGCGGAAAGTAAAACGCCCTTATTTTCTGGCTGCATACGTGTTGCTACGTGCGTTGAGTAAACTTGATTATATTAGTATTTCAATGTACCAAAATACGTTGCAGTTTTTCATGTAGAATGATTTCCTCGAGTAGCTGGACCTTGCATCGTATATTCAAAATGTATGTTGCGAAAAATTCCGAAAAATTTTGAGAACGAGTGTTCTATGAAGTTCTGTGCACCGCTAAGGAAAAAACGTATAACTAGTAAATAATTATTGAAATGGATATTCCAACCAAAAAACGAAAAAGAGTATTGGAATTATATAGGGAATTTTGACCGATTTAAAATTTGGATCATTATAGGTTCCAAATCAATTAGGGGTATTTGATATCCGAATCCTCGAATTTAACGTGGACCGCTTGCGAGAATAGGTATGACAACAAGGAATAATTTGTCAGTCAAATATTTGAAGAGCTAGTGAGAATTTGTAGTCCTACGGTGTTATCATTAGGATTTTCGATTTCTCAGTCATGAATAATATCAAAAAACCAAATCGCGAATTTGTGTAAGGTGACGATCCGAGTAACAAGAAGTAAACAAAAAAGTGGATAGAATGAATAATTATGACACAGTATCTTTGTTTACTGACTGGTAGACGTCGGTTTTTTCATAGGCTAGCCAAATTGTAAGCGGATCGTAAGACCGTGGGTGGTTATTAAACTTGGATCCCGTGTTCAGGATGATTCGTCCGTCGAAACTCCAATAAATGTATGACACATTGGAAATCATGCCTAGTGTCGGTACGTGCTGCCTTGTGTTAAGTAATAAGGGTAAAGCGAAAACGAAAGAAAGTAGAATTTAAGCGAGCGTGCATGCCGGTGCGTGCGCGTGTATGCGGTTAAACTCGGTAGCAAACATGGTTTGTATAAGGGGTATCACTTTGTCCTGCAATGATTCTGGGACAGATATATGGGAATACGATAAGTGGGGATGCTTGGGTCAATTTGCAGGTTTGAATATATTCCAGAATTTCGTTTACCCTTAGAAGATAGTGAGTATAATAAAGCATATTGTTGCACCTTTTGCAAAATGTTGGGAATAACCTGCTGAGTGTCAGTGAAATTTATTGAAGCCGAAGCAATGACTTGTCATAGCTGGACATCGATAGTATGAGGTTAAAATGATCGAGGTGCTGTCATCTGTTCGTAGAAAACCTTGAAATAACAACCGAACGGACATTACGCGCATCTTAATGGGGATGCCAGTGCCAATTAGCAGTTTGATTAATTCCAAATTGGCAGATATTATCATATTAGTCTCTAGTAAATATTAGTTCCATGAGTATCCGGTACATCAATGCAGACGTGTTGTGGAAAGATATAGTGGGAACGGATAGTTATCGTTACTCGTTGTGCATCAATTGATGGAGTCATGTTAACAGTACATGGCATAAAATTCGTCATAAATCTGCGTGGTGTGCGTATGTGTGTGGGTAGTGCAATGTCCGTCGCATGCTATTGTGGAAACTTTCAACAGTATTTTTACAATGAAAAGTGCATATGTGCGATGAGCAGTTACCGAGCAGACATATCTATAAAATAGTTCTATATATATAACGTACGTATATCCATTATGTTGGTAACAATATCTATTTGTTTATTCCAACTAGGTTAAATCTTATGGTTACGCCGGGATTTGATGTTGTCAAAAGAGTATCTTCAGAAACAATGCAAAACGCGGGAATCAATGTACGCATTCGCATTAGTTTGGAATTATTTTTAAAAGAAGAGTACGAAAGAATAAAAAATACATAGAATGTGTAGATTCACTACTCACCAAAAGCAATCAAATAAATGTTCAAAGAAGATTAAATTATTGTATTTTGAATATGACTCGATGACGCGTCATCGAACGTGCACGTAAAGTAAGTTGTTATAAAAAGCCTCAAAGACCCACGCAATTTCGGCGAATATAATTGGCACTGCAGCAATTTATATCGATAAAGGTAACTTTTTTTTAAAGAAGGTGGGCCACCAGTTTTTACATCTCCCATTGAGACGAACGAGATTTACTTAACGGATTTTTGCACATCCAAGAGCCAAGGAATAATAAAGAAAAAAAATGACCACGATTTATTTGATTTCCAACGATGTCCAGGTAATAGCTGAAAATTGACACAAATTAAAAACGTTGGTTTATGAGAAAACCGAACTTCTTCGCAGCCAATTTTTTCGGCACTCAGTAGAAATTTTCGTCAGAATTTTTTTTGGCAGATTCTTTTGTAATTTGGACCACCCCTTATTTTTTTTTTGAAAAACGAAAAACTTGTAATTTGAGCCTTTTATAGTGTGTATCAAAGTATGTCAAAAATTATTTTCAGCATTTTTTTTGAAAAACTAACCAGTTGAGAACATCATTTCCAGGTCTTCTGACTTAAAGTGGCTAAACTATTTTGGACTTTGAGAGGTGTCTAATTACAAAAAATTCGGCCTAAAGTTTTGGCCCAAAAGTGGACAAGATGCCAAAAAAATGTTGGCTTCGAAGAAAAATGGCGTGGTGTCCTACAGAACCCACCGACCTTTTTAAGAGTTATCCGGTCAATTTCGGTATCCAGGACATCCGTTGAAATAAAAAAATTTGGTTTTTATTTATCCCTTGGCTTGTTGGTGCCACAAATCTGCTTAGTGGAATATCTTCGTCCGTTCTCAAATGGCAGATTGTAAAACTTAGGGCCCACCAACAAAAATCACCTAAACGGTTCATGTACCAAACTAAATTTTGGTACATGGATTCAAAAATATATCTTATCAATCAACAAAGACAGGGCAACCCACCATTCTTTCTGTCCCGTTAAAGTCCCTCAGTTAACTGTACTTCATCCAAATTGATTTATCCAAATTGCATTAACAGTTCAATTTCAGACTTTCTTGGAGGTAAAGAAAGAGTCCAAAGGATATTTGGTTAACAACGTCCGGCAGGTGGCGGTAGTGTGCCTCATGCAAATGTGTGGATGCGGAACAAGTTAACTGACGCACTGAGAGCGGCAATTTCACCGGGGCCAAAGATTTCATGACCAGGCAAATATATAATCGAGGATTTCCCAAAATTAAACCTGCCATAAAAAACAATAATAAACATTTAAAAAAAAAAAAATTAACTTTCTTATTCAATTTAAATAATGCAGGCTAAAGCAGGGCCTTTAACTCGCATCGGGAGACCTAAATTTTTTAACGTAGCCGATATGAATTAGGACCCTGTAGGGTATTCTTAGGTTCTAGAAAGACTAAAGTCTACGAAATTCGTATCTAGTAATTTTGTAGGAAATTTCAACGTAAGTTTCTACCAGGTACAGTATGTTTTATTTTTACTGCGATGAAAATTGTCATTTCTGTAAATACTACAATTTAAAACTAGGTGATTTTATTTTGAAAAGCAAGCTATAGCGATGTCAGGGTTTGAAAAATATAATCCATCTATTACCATTTTATATTGGCCGTAATTGCCGAATGACAATTTTCATTTCGCAAGTAAAAAAACACATTACTGTAGTTTTTTTAAAAGAGTCAAAATGGCCGGAAAACATATGCTACATTATCAAGAAAGATTTTTTTTGCATTTCAACTGCCAACTAAACAAGCTCAAATGACTCAATTAGAGAAAATTTTATTAAAGTGATTTAATATCCGGTCCACCGGGATATATAATTTTTTGGAAGGGTTCGAATCTGCGTGCAGCCAGGCTATTTGTCTGGCTTGGCTTGACCAAACGGAAGAAATTTCGTTGGTGGGACTTGACCAGGCAAACAATTTCGTTGGCTTGCCCATTTTTCTTTAAAATCAGGCGGAAAGTTAAAATTTTTATCTTTGTTTATTCTTATATCACGATTGTCTACACATTTATAGCTGTTGAAAAATATTTTGTTGAATTCCTGGAAGAAAAAAACGATTATATTTTTCCTCAATTTTTGCCTGGAAATGCCTTAAATCGATGTCAATAGATATCCAGTTACCAAAACAAAATTATTCCATTGCGGCTTTTTTATTGGCAATTGAATGAAAAAAAAAACGTTTTCCGATATCGCTATGGTTTTTCGTAATCGTCCTAGATAGGGGTGTTGCCTTAAAAAACCTACCTTAAGGTATTTTTTTAGGGCGGGATTACCCTTCTCATGACGATTAACCGGTGAAAACAAATGGAAAGGAACAATATGCGGATATCGAGAAAGAAAGTTATTTGAATTCAAACTACAACTAAAAAAGCTCAAGTGGGAGATTTTTTTTTTTCTGTTTTATGGATAACTTTTTCCCCGGTAACCGGAGATCTATTATAAAGGTATTTTCAGAATAAAATTTTGAAAAAAAAATCGTATTTTTTTATTCCAGGAATTCATCAAAAATAGAGTTCAGCTTAAATGTGAGACAAATCGTGAATAAGGAATGAACAAACATAAAAAATGTAACTGTCCGGCTTATTTGAAAAGAAGAAAAAAAATTTGGCTCATCCGAGATTCGAAACCTACCAAACAAATTTACCATTTCCGGTTTTTTATATCCAGTGGAACCGGGATGGTCAATTCTTCTTAATAAAATTTTTCTCTATCGAGCTTCTGTTAGTTGGCACTTGATGCAAAAAATTTTCTCGATAAGCCATAGCCAGTTTCCCGTAATCGTCATTGAAAAGGAGTGGGCCCACCAAAAAAAAGAGGTAAACTATTTTTGCGGGAATTTTTTTCGCAAAAGAATTTTTCCCCTAAATCTTTTGCTATGAAAAATTGCGCGTAAAGAGTTAAAATCTTTCTTATAAACGAATTTAAAAATGTATACAAGTGTTAATGATGGGTTGTTTTTAATAATACACCACCAATGTGTGTCACACATTTCTCAGTAAATTACACTTTCATAATTTATTATTTGTTTGTTAATTTACCAACTTGTAAAATATGCAACAAAAATAAAAATTTTCAAAAACAATTTGTCTTAGAAAATTTCATTAAAAAAAATATGAAAAAATATTTTCCGCCCCTACACATAAATTTAGCAAAATAAAACCCACATTTAAGTCCCCCAAATTTAACTGAAGTTTTTCAGGTGGACCAACCTTTACGGATTTAATTTTTTTAATTTAATTTCAAAAAGGGAAAAAAGTATTTTAAAAAAAAAAAAAAAAATTTTTTGGGCAAAGGGCCAAAAAAGGGGGTTTTTTTTTTTTTTTTTTCAAGGGGGGGGGGAAAAAAGGCCCCCCCCCCCCCCAAAATGAAAACAAATCTCTCTCTTAACTATACGCGTATAACTATACGCCGCACCCCCTGTACTAAAAGTTATATAGGATGTAGTTCAAATCCACAATACAAATATGGTGAATCGTTGTTGCACGAGCAGGCTAAAAGCTGCAAGCATCGAATAGAATGGATGTCGGAGCTACGGAATAGTCCGAATCCATGTCTACATCATTACGTTGGGAAAAATTCATCAATCCGGGGGTAATTGACAAAAAAAAACGATTCCGGGCAGAAAAATATATTTTCGGCCATCTAGTGGTCAGAAAATGAGTTTTTAAAACTCTCATTTTGAGCACTTATTTCCGTTTTTAGCATATAAAGCAGCATTTTTTAATTTTCCAAAATCAGGACTGTTGTCAGAAAAAAATTTGCTACATTTGAAAAATAAAAATTTTGAAGAAAAAATATTTTTATAAATTTGTGAAGAGCTCTCCCTAGAGCTCTACCGGTCACTGAGATTTAAAATTATCAGGAAAACACGAAAAACGTATCAGCTAACCTTATACGACTTTATGCCATGGGGCAACCGGTAATTTAAACCAATAACCGGTATTCTCACCGGTAAATAATCCGATTTTTATTTTTTATATTTTTTGCCTTTGAATTCTGGTTAAGATTTTTTTTCCGTTTTTCGTTGATATCGACCGTTAAACAGTTAGAAATTTGCCCGCTGCGCATCCTAATAACTAATTTATAAATTATAGACTATGCAAAAATTAAGATCGCCACAAAGCCTTTGCGCGTAATCCTCAGAAAATTCTGTGACTTTTTTACATTACAGCATAAACTATGCTTCATAGTCTCAAAATCATCCCGTGACCGTGAAATCAAGAAATAAGGTAAGTCGAAAGAGTACGGTATTTTTACGAATAGTGCTTCAACCTTGAAAAAAATTGAAAGGAATCTTTATAAGTTTTCAAACCTTATAATCGAGAAATAAGATTTAGCGTAAAAATAAAAAAAAATTTCAAAAAGTTTTCAAATTAATTCAAATAAAATTCTGGAGAAGTTATTAACAAAATTGGAGAGTTTTTAACATAACAACATTGTTCAAAAACATAACGTGATCTTATTCTTGAAGATCTAAGGTTTTGTATTCGCATAATTTAGATCGCATTTCTTGATTATACCGCCACGTGATTTTTGCGGCTATGCTGTAATGAGAAAAAAGTCTTCAAATTTTCTGAAATTTGCTCTTAAATTTATTTGATGTAACTTGAGTACTTTTTGAAAATGCCGTATCTCAGTACAGTGTAGTGTTTTTTCAAAAAGTATGCAAATCATATCGAAAACATATCATTATCGAAACAACTAGGAAAAATAAATTTGACAATCTTTTTCACAGATAGCGCATCTGCTTAAATAATTCTTAAAAAAACATTTTCCTAAGGAGAACGTCTCGATGGAACCCAAAGAAAAATTACAAGCGTACAACTCCCATAATAGAGTTAATACCTTGAGATGAAAGGAAATTTTTCAAAAAAAAAAAATTATACAGTTATTACTCTGTTATAGTTACCCCTATTATGGTTACCTTTTATCTGCTAAAGTTACCCTTTTCAAAGAAGTTTATGTCGTTTATCTGTTATAGTCACCCTTTATAGAAAATCTCAAAAACTCAAGACTTTCAAATAACATTTTGATTTTTTTTCAATTTTGACTGTATGGCAGAAAAAAAAATTCCAGAATCTCCAAGAAAAAACATGTTTTCATTATTGCGCAATAAGTCTGAGACTCCTAGACTTTTTCGATAGTCTTGACCGATAGACAAGTCCACCTGACAAAAATAGTTTCAGTTTTTAAATATTCAAGCAAAAATATTGCTCCGAAAAAACATATTGTCGAGCTTTGATTGGCCCACCAATCTGAAACGACCGTTTGAAAGTGATGAGATTTTTTCTTGAAAATCCATCAACTACCTAAGTTTTAAAGATAGATTGAAATTTTAAAGTTGATGTTGACCACAAAAGACATGCGCAGAGCCCCAAAATTCGGTTTATCTACAAAAAATCATCCAGCGCTAAAATCGGCGAAAAAACGTTTTTTGCCGTTAATTGAAGGGTCTCACAAAAAATCCATCAATTCTCTAAATATTCTCGACAGAAACTTGAAAAGCAAACAAATAACACACTGAAGAGCATGCCCAGAGGTCCACAATTTTCATTTTTGTGTCTCATTTTTTTGGAAACAGCGATTTAAATTCTCAGAAATATCAAATTTTGAAAAAAATTTATAATTTTATTGAAAAATATGTTCAAATCGCCTTCTTATCGACTTCTTATCAACTTATTTTTGTCCATATTTTCAGAAATTAACATTTTAAAGATAATCTAGAAAATTTCATGTCCAAACCAACCAGTAATAGCTTATT
>SCLH01000563.1:41715-53064 GCA_004367855.1 Oikopleura vanhoeffeni | reverse complement strand
CAAATTAACCGCCTTGTTGAACTTAGTTAGTACCAGTTGTTTGGTAAATACATCTCAGATAGATGGTGTCATATTACACTTTTTTGAGAATTTTTGAAATTTTGAGTATTTTTCTACAACTGGAAAGAAAATTTTTGCTGGAAATTTTTTTGCAGACGTTTCAGACAATTTAAAAAAAAAATTTTTTCGAAAATTTTTCCAAATTTTTTTCATTTTTTTATAGTTGTCTAAAACGTCTACAAAAAATTTGTTTAACATCAACAGAAATTGCAACGCAGAAAAAAAACTAGACTTTTAACTCCCGTAGTGTCTTTGGAGCCATCCGTGACCAGATAGCCTTGAATCGCAATTTAGGACCCTTAATCATGTATGAATGACAATTTACAAAGTGATCGATCGATTATTTGAATAATTGACGTTTGTGCCTTTTTTTTAAAACTTTCTACTGTATTACAGTACTTATTTGCCTATCCAAAAACCTTTTTTACCATACACCCAATAGCCCCAAAAATGATCACCGTGACCGTATTATTCAAGAATAAGGTTCGGTAAAAGTAGTACTATTTTTTTTTAAATACTTAAAATCAATTTTTGAAAAAGGTGAAGTCTTCTTTCAAAAGTTTTTTAAGATTTCTAATCCGTCACATTAAAGTTTCAAGAACGATCATGTGACCTTCAATTAGGAAATAAGGTTTTGGCTTTAAACATTACACACAATAATTTTCTGAACGCATTACACACTTATTGTACTAAAATTGTACAGCCCTTTTCAAAAAATCATAAAATTACTATCACACATCCGATCTTCAAACGTTACGACTATTAATGCAAGTTCAAACAAATATCCTTCAACTTGTCTTTTAAACATAGTATTTTTTCAATTTCAAAGGGCTCAAAAGCGACACTCCTTTAGCGATAAAAGTCCAACATTTTCGATATTTCTGTCTATATATTAAAAACTCAGACATTTTCACAATTATGTATTTTTATTACATATGAAACATTAAAATAATTAACCTAACTGAAAGCAATTTTTCAAAATATTCTCTCGATTAGTATTATTGGAGTAACGAAGTTTTTTGTAAACTCTAATTGTTCAAAAATTTTCTGCGTTTTTTTCTCAAGGTTTTCTTTCGCTCAAAAAGAATAAAAAATTAAAATGTTTCAGATTAACTCTCCTGGAAATGACAGTTTGATTATTGTATATTTATAAACTCCAACTGGATTTGAGGCGCTTAAAGAGAACAAAAAAGGCGCAAATAATTTGGTTCGATCTTTTTATTTACATTGTTTTATTAAATGAAGATGGTGGAAATCAATAATATGAAAGAATAAAATCCCTCTCTGGGAGGTCAGAGATGAATCAACAAGTTGAGCAAAAGTTTTTTTGCGACATGAACTTTGCACCTTCCGGATGCATTTCCGTCGGAAAATTGTTCAAAAAAAATTACATCTTCATCGTCCATTTTTTTATCTCATATATTATCAAAAACATAAGAATTATATTATAGATCATTCGACCAGTGTGATAGAGAGCATTCGGAAGGGCAATTTGTTCAGCTTGGGTGAATCTGGGGTAAAAGCCGTCCGTAATCACGCTAGACCGCCAAATCAGGAACCAGCGATGTGTGAGTTCATTCAAAAAAACGATCGAAATGAAAAAATACAAAAAAAACCTAAATCAGAAAGTAAAACTGCGATTGATTAACTTCAAGAGTAGATTAAATTGTATAATAGAGAAATATTTACGGTAAGTTTTAGGTTAATTTAATTGCTATATTCCGCGTTTCAATCATCATACGTATATTCATAATTTTTTTTGTTTTGTATTTCAAGTTGTTTTTTGTGATTTTTTCCAATTTCGGCATGCACAACTTGAAATCCCATGTTTACAAAGTATATGGTCGGATTAAATTTTGAAAAAGTCAGTTTGTCCCTGCAAATAAATCCTGCATCACGTGAGTGGAGTTTTAAAACATTAATACATATTTCGTTTTATTCAATCGTCAGTTTTGTGAGCCAAAAGTGTTCAGCAAAAAAACGTCCTTCATTTTTTAGAACGCCTCAGTTTGACATTAAATTATGCGAATGACATTTTTAATTTACATTATCTTAATCCTCGAAACAATTTTATAGTCGTTCCTTTGATGTTTTCGATCGAAAATATTTGTCATCTAGACTTCTACGCTATTTTATATGAAGCGAGTCAACTTTTAGAGAGAGCTCAAAATTATATTTTGTTTGGTCCTTTCGTCCGCTCTCAGTCGAAATGGGAGCGATGCCAATCTAGTTTTAAATCGATATTATGAAAAATTTCCAGACAATTTTGGTGTAATCAATTGAATCTCATAAAAAATATCAAGCGGTTAATATTCTAATTCGAATTCTGTGGAATAAAAAAAAAACAAAAAAAAAATTGCCCCAACTTTTTTTTTTGTCAACAATATTATTTGGGGGGTAAAAACAACCCGGATTTTTCCCGTGTGTAATGGTTAAGTAAACAAATAGTGATGCATAATTAGTTTTGATAGTAACAGCTCTCCAACAAACTCAACCAGCGTTTGATTTATACAGTTTGAAATGTGGCTACTAAAAAATCCAGGGAGAAATCGCTTTTGCGCGAGAACCCCTCAAAATCAGCTGCAAAAAAACGTTTTTTTTGGCTATCTGGAGCGACTTTTCTTTCAAACAATTTTATAGGTTTTTAATAGCCAAGCTGTTCGCCAACAAGTACGAATCGTTGGACCACAACTTTTACCTCTCTCTGAATATTATTTTATAACAGAAAATCTTGCATCTAAAGAACAATCCAAATTAACGATGGCTCGTGCAATCAGCAACGTGCTTACAAAAAGTGACAGAATATTTTTTCAAAAATGTATCTCGCTCCTGATTTTAAAAGGTTCAACAATGATTCGTGTTTTAAAATTGATCCGGACAGACCCGCCAAGGTGAGGTTTTTGGAAAAATCTTCTTTTGATTTGTTCAGAATCACTAAAACTGTATTTTGCTCTAGTTAACATTAGGGTCAAAATACTGGTTTTGGTGATTCTAAGCCAAATCAAAAAAAATTTCACAAAAACTCCCCTGGCGGTCTGCTACGTTTTGTCTGGTTTATTTATAACATGAATCATTGTTGAACCCTGAGAAACTCAGGGAGGAGATAGCAGTTTTGAAAAAATAATTCCGTCACTTTTGTGAGCACGTTTCTGATTGGACCGAGCTACCGTTAATTTGGATTATTTTTTTAGAATGCCAAATTTTTGTAAATATATCAAAGAGAGGTAAAAGTTGGTCCAACGATTTGTACTTGTGCGACAATTGGCTATCGAAAACCCCTTAAATCGACGCACCCACCTTTAAAGAGAAACATAAAAACACGCAAAAAGCTCTTGAGTTTGCGCTGTATTGTAAAATTTTCGACAAATAAATGAACGTAACGTTTCAATAGTTCAAAAGACAATTTAGAAAATACATACTCCATTAGGTTTCATTTAGTCTTAACCATTTCAAAAAATCTAGCAAAAAGTGTTTCGAACTTCGAAAACTGTTTCTGAAATTATTGGATCCTAGAAATGGCAAATCCCCACTCATAATGATTAGATACATGGTCTTTGATAAAATCACTTGTAATACCACTAACTCATACCAACCCGACTAACCTTGAAAAACAGGCTTCCTCTGATGGACTCCCTCATCTTTTTATTTTTTTTTAATTTGGTGAAAGTTTTCTTATTTTTTAAGCGTCCAAAAGTTGTTTTTTTTCGATTTACTCGCCTAAACCAGGAATAAACTCTGATTTAGAGTCCTTGAGTTTTTTTCCTAACTGCGAAAACATTAGTTTGGAAAGATTTTAATAATGAGTGGTTCACCAAGGGAGAAGGTATGAATTCAAATCTAGAGTGGAAACTTAAAGCCAATGTTCTAAATCCGATTGAGATTAAGATTGAAAAATAAATACAGGCGAGGCCCCACAAATCTTCAAAAAAGTAGATTTGGGAAATATAATTTTAAAAAATATGATGTCAATTCGAAACGCCCACGCAAATTTAGGAAGATATTGGCTGCTTTCGGCGATATCAATCGCCGAAATGGCTGGCACGAATTGAAGTTAAAATCCGTGAAAATTGCATAGGTTTTTCAGGGATATTGGCAAATTCCGGCGACTATCGCCAAAAAAAACTACGCAAATTGTCACCGATTTTAAGTCAAATTTCGTGCCAAGACCCAATCGGCGATATGAATATCGCCGATATTTCCTAAATTACTTGGGCTTTTGAGTGACCTCAAATTTAACCAATATTAATTTCTCCAATCTACTTGCTTGAAATTGTTATTTGATTGCGTTTGAAGTACGTAATTCCACACCTTTTGGTACTGTCATTGAACCTATAGTAAAACTCTTATAAAGTGGGAACATCTTCCTAATTATGCAGTCATTTGGAACCCTCAGGCGATTTTTATTTTTGAAAGAAAATTTTATTTCTGTCCCCATGATCGCCGACAATGACCAATATCGCAGATTTTGGAATGCAGGAGTCGTGAAAATTGAGACTCAGGATCATGAACGTGATCGTATTTAAAACTCATGCAGATTTATAAAACTGCTTTTATTCTCGATTGGCTTTAAAAGTCTCGTATCATCAATTAGGGCGTCCACCCTGTCGATTCGACTCAGATAAATGTCGAAACTGAGAATTTATTCAGTACCTATCGTGATACTTGGTTAATTTGGAGCAAAAAAACGTGCTTATGTCTTTTTGAAAATTTTAACTCCCTGGCGTCTAAAATGACCAAAATAGATACCAGTCACTAAAAAACCGGAAGTGGTTAAGGATTTTTAGTGTCACCAAACTTTTTTTCGATAGAAAAGGTCCTTAATGCAGGATCAACACCAAGTTTAGGAAAAATTGAAGGTCAATCTAGGGGGTATCCGAAAAAATGCAAATTTGAAAGAGAAGAGAATGTTTTGAAGACAATCCGCGGGTCAATTAAGAGGTGGCGATTCTACAATTATGCATATTTTGGCTCTATGCGCCCCTTGTTGTTTTTAGCTTTTTTATAGTTTTTTCTTTGTAAGGTCAACTCCACATCAAAGAAGATTTCCACGATCGGCAATGAAGATTTTAAATTTACCACTTGACAGTGGACTTCCAGAAGAAGAAGTCAGTATCATTCATCTAAATGCTGCCTCAAGAGAATAGTCGACCGTCTCAAATTATCAAAATTTTTAGAATACACAGTTCAGGAAGCGATGATGACCTCAGGTAGAATTATTTTACTATTACCTTAAATAATTGATATAAATATTATATACAATCATTTTCAAACCAGGTTTTTTCGAACGTGAGAATTTGCTTTCGCAGATTGCTGTAGGATAATTTGGAATAGTGGGCTCTCGAAATTGCTTTAATCTACAACAAAGATTCTCCCCTTCGAAAAAAACCTGAATTTGAAAAATTGAATTGTAATAATGCGAAAGCTTATCAAAAATTAAATTAGTTTTTACTAAATAAACATATGCATAAAGCTTATTGGTTGTATTTGTATAAGCTAGCTTATAATTGTTTTTTAATTTTTCCTCCCCGGAAGGAGAATAGTTTTCGCGACGAAATAATTGTTCAAAAACTGGTGGTTTTTTCCACATGTCTAGAAAATAGAGCAAAATTGAAACAAACTGATCGATTATTTTTAAGGCCTACTATTTTAACAACTTGCGTCGAAATTTCGACATGAAACATGGGAGGAGATAGTCTTTTCCATTCGGCTTAGGTCCTCTTGTGTCGCTTATGTCGAAAGAGTCTTATGCAAACAACAACAGAAATAAAGTTGTTTTTTCCAGAATGCTTAAGGGAGTGGTGAAGTAGTGATTTCTTGGGATTGTCAGAGGCTCGTACGCCAGACAAATGCATGACTGGGACATTTTTTGAAACATACATTAGCGAAGATCATCTTTATTTCGCCGATTTCATTAATAACAGTAACTCGTAGACTTATAGACAGTGAATCTGTACCCAGACTCGATTTCCGGCAACTAGTGACCAATTCATAGATCGAGCCATAAACAAAGTTTCAATTTATCAACATACATTTTTCAATAGCTTAAAATAATATTCAGCCAATTTGCACTAAAATAAAATAGAAAATAAAAAATTCGCGATGAACAAAAAAGGCATTTAATGGGGGGGATGAGAAAAAAAAATTCGCGAAATGTAAACCCCAGTGGAACGGGCAGCAGTGCAATAATCATACGAATTCAAAACGTTATTTATCTTTTTAACTACTGTTTAGTTAACTTCAAAGGGTTTTCCTCTAGTTCCATTAACAATTAATTATATGTTTCATCAAAATTCTCTCGTAAATTGACTCTGAAATTATTGTTAATATCATTTGTTGTTCTACAACCAGAGACGAAGTCACGCCTACGCGTACTCGCCAAACCTTTTTTGATTCTAATTAATTAATCTTTTTCGGAAGTTTTTGGCTTCTAGAGGTGCTCTATTCTCACCGGCAGGCAATTTTCACAAATAATCAAACAGAAATCTGAAATTAAAAAAAGCCCCATCGGTAAATTTTCATTTTTTCTCACCTTCTCTCTCCCTACCATGTCTTATGTCATCAAGCATTCGCAAGCTATGAACTTCTGGAGATCTGCTCTCATTTAAACTGGAGGCCATACTGTAATGCAATTTAGAGTCTTAGAAATTCCGTTACGATTCTTTTGAGGGGTCTTCGCATGAATTTAGAGTAACTTTTGAAAGAAAATATATGGTACGCATGTAACAGTAATTTGAAAAAGTACCTCAAATACGTCAAAAAATTCCAGGGTCAACTCAAACGTTTTAAAGACTTTGTCCTCAATTAAGGAAAGTCTGCAATAAAATACTGACGAATAATCCAAAAATAAAGGTTTAAAGAATGTCATAAATAAATCCCTTATTTCTTTAAAAAATAAGATCACGTGACGTGTTTGGAAAATATTATTAGTTTCAAAACCTTAGAATGAGGTGTGTGAATAGTCCTCCAAAACTTTTCGGCGTTAATTTGAGTACTCTTTGGTACTTGTGGGCCAAAACCTCATTTCTTACTTTGAAGGTCACGTGATCGCGTTTTCGGACTTGAGTGTAAGTGTAACAAAGTTTAAAAACTTCTAAGGATACCACTTTCAACTTCTTCAAAAATTGAATTTAAGCAATTTTTGGAAAAAAACAGTACACTTTTACCAACCTTATTCTTAAATATACGGTCAGTGATCATTTTGGGCTATAGTGTATTGGGAAAAACAGTCTAGAAATTTTTTTCTGATCAACGAATGAAAGGTTTAATTTTGTGATTTAAGAAAATTTTTGGCAAAAAAAAAGTAGCTGTAATACATAAAAATTTTACAATAAAAAAAACGCACAAGACGTCATTTCATCTAAAGTTTTTGATTCGATAACTTTTAGTAACTGGTCTTGTCAATTAATGTTAACGCGTCGTAAATGCGATTTAATGGTGAATGGTCACTACTTCCGGAAATCGAGTCTACGAGTTAAGTCCCTTTACCACCAACGCATACTGGTTTAACCGCGTTAAACAGAGTCCTCTCAGCTTTTTTCAAAACAGAAAACAAGGATCCCTAGAGCTTATATCGGAAAGTTTTAAGATTTGGTCGAGAATCCGGTAAAATTGTCTGAAATTTTAGTGAACAGGAGTGTTTTTTCGATTTTTTGCTCAGGGGTCAGCAATCTGGTTGAATGTGCAAAAAGGGTGTTTTTTTCGACGTTTGANTATCAAAAAAGCCTTTTTTACCATTACACCATAGCCCCAAAATGATCACGTGACCGTATATTCAAGAAATAAGGTTGGTAAAAGTAGTACTATTTTTTTTTAAATAACTTAAATCAATTTTTGAAAAAAGTGAAGTGCTTCTTTAAAAGTTTTTAAGATTTTTTTCCGTCACATTAAAGTTCAAAAACGATCATGTGACCTTCAAATTAGGAAATAAGGTTTTGGCTTAAGTAAACAAATAGTGATCAAATTAGTTTTGATAGTAACAGCTCTCCACAAACTCACCAGCTTTTGATTTATACAGGTTTGAAATGTGCTACTAAAAAATCCAGGGAGAAATAGGCTTTTGCGCGAACCCCTCAAAATCAGCTCAAAAAAACGTTTTTTTGCTATTCTGGAGCGAATTTATTTCAAAATTTTAAGGGTTTTTAATAGCCAACTGTCGCAAAAGTACGAATCGTCGGACCAACTTTTACCTCTCTCTGATATATTTAAACAAAAATCTTGCATCCTAAAGAGCAATCCAAATTAACGGATGGCTCGTCCAATCAGAAACGTGCTTACAAAAGTGACGGAATTATTTTTTCAAAATGTATCTCCTCCCTGAGTTTTTAAGGTTCAACAATGATTCGTGTTTAAAATTGACCGGACAGACCGCCAAGGTGAGTTTTTGGAAAAATTCTTTGATTTGGATTCAGAATCACTAAAAAACTGTATTTTGCTCTAGTTAACATAGGGTCAAAATACTGTTTTTGGTGATTCTGAAGCCAAATCAAAAAAAATTTCCAAAAACTCACCTTGGCGGTCTGNTTTGACAAATAGAATGAACCTAACGTTTCAACAGTTCAAAAAGACAATTTATAAATAATATCTTTCATTAGGTTCATTTAGTCTAAACCCGAGGCTTCCCATTTGCATGGGCCTTTTTACTAGACCGAGACATTTAGCACTACGGCGCGGCGAATAGACTTTTTGAAAGCGCCTTTTCGCACAGCGGCGACTACTGTGGTGAACAAATTAAACAAATGATTTTTATCTTGCTTAGTAATTGCGTGGGTTATTTAAGTTAATACTTATTTTCAAAGATAAAAATACTATTATACAATTTATTTGAAATAAATGAAGAAAAAAATATCGAATTTATTCAAAATGAATAAAGTAAATATTTAATTAATTTACAAGTAATTTGACGTAAGCCAACTTTCTCATCAGTGTTTCACTGGCTTTCTTTTGAGCCTACTTTCGAACAAATCAAAGCACTTATTTTTCGGAAATTTTTTGGAAAATGACCAAAAAAATCATATTTCTAAACCATATCAAAAAATCTAGCAAAAAGTGTTTCGAACTTCGAAAATGTTTCTGAAAATATTGTATCCTGGAAATGGCAACCCCACTCATATGATTAGATACATACAGTATGTGTTTTTTTTACTTGCTAAATGAAAAATTGTCATTTAGGTAATTACGGTCAATAAAAAATGGTAACTAGGTGGACTAAATTTTCAAACCCTTGACATCGGCTATATAGCTTGGCTTTCAAAATAAAATCCATTTAGTTACCATTTTTAATTGGTGGTAATTACCTAAATGACATTTTTCATTTCGTAAGTAAAAAAACACATACTGTATATATGATAAATCACTGTAATACCACTAACTCATACCACCTGACTAACCTTGAGAAAACAGGCGTCCCTCTGATGGACTCCCTCAGCTTTTATTTTTTTTTAATTTGGTGAAGTTTCTTATTTTTTAGCGTAAAAAGTTGATTTTTTCGATTTACTCGCATAAACCAGGAATAAACTCTAGATTTAGAGTCCTTGAGTTTTTTTTCTAACTCGAAAACAGTAGTTTGGAAAGAATTGAATAATGAGTGGTTCACCAGGGAGAAGGTATGAATTCAAATTTAGAGGTGGAAACTTAAAGCGAATGTTCTAAATCCGGATAGAGATTTAGATTGACAAAATAATACAGGGAGAGGCCCCATAATTCAAAAAAGTCGATTTGGGAAATTCAATTTTTAAATATGATGTCATTCAAACGCCAACGCAATTTAGGAGATATTGGCTCTTTCGAGTCTGGCACGAATTAAGCTTAAAATCGTGAAATTGCATAGGTTTTTCAGGCGATATTGGCAAATTCGGCGATATCGCCAAAAAACCTACGCAATTTCACGATTTCAAGCTTAATTCGTGCCAGACCCATATCGGCGATATGATATCGCCGAAAGAGCCGATAATTCCTAAATTGCGTGGGCGTTTGAATGACATCAAATTTAGAAATTTAATTTCTCAAATCTACTTGCTTGAATTGTTATTTGATTGCGTTTGGAGTAATGCCACACCTTTTGATACTTTACTTCATTTGAACCTATCGTGAAACTCCTTATAAAATTGGGAACATTTTCCAATTATGAAGTCATTTCGACCTCTCAGGCGATTTTTATTTTTGAAAGAAAATTTTATTTCTGTCCCCATATCGCCGAAAGTGCCAATACCGCCGAAATGACCAAAGTGATCTGGATTTCAAAGTCATGCAGATTTATAAAACTGCTTTTATTCATTGGCTTTAAAAGTCTGGGTATCACAATTATGCATATTTTGCTCTAGCGCCACTTGTGTTTTTAAAGTTTTTTCTTTGTAGGTCAACTCAATCAAGAAGATTCACGATCGGCAGTGAAGATTTAAATTTACCCACTTCCAGTGGACTTCGAGACGAAGAAGACAGTGATCATTCATCTAAAGCTGCCTCAGAGAATAGTCGACCGTCTCAAATTATAAAATTTTTAGATACAAGTTCAGGGAGCGATGATGACCTCAGGTAGATTATTTTAAATTTCACCTTAATATGGGCAACACAAATTAGTTTTTATTTTTGTAGCTGATAACTACAGATATGACTGACCGGGGGGTACTGGCTCCAAAATGACCCAAGGTGATAACAAAGTGTTCTAAGTTAGAACTTCTAACGACCAAATCATCAAAAATTTATTTTCGAAATTTTCGTGTTTTTTCGATTTTTTTCAAAATGAACTTAAAAGATTACATTTGCTTGAATTTAACAACTAAAACGACATCTTGACGTAAGCCAACTTTATGATCAGTGATTTTCTTTTGAGCCTACTTACAAATAAAAATGAAGCACTTTTTTTTCGAAATTTTTCTCCTGGGTCCTCAAAAAAATAATATTTCGAGCTTGAGGTCAAAACTCCAGAAAGTGATAAAGCTTGTTGTTTGTATTTGTATAAGCTCGCATAGAAAAAAAAATTAAATTTTCCTAGGAGGAGATAGTTTTTCCGACGAATAATTGTCAAAAAATGGCGGTTTTTTCACATTCTAGAAAAATAAGTGCAAAATTGAAAAAACTGATCGAGTTTATTTTTAGCTAACTATTTTAACAACTTGCGTCAAAATTTCGACATGAAACCTGGGAGGAGATAGTTTTTCCATTTCGGCTTAGGTCCTCTTGTGTCGCTTATGTTTGAAGGAGTGTATGCAAACAACAACAAAAATTAAGTTGTTTTTTCCACAAGCTTAAGTGGGTGTAGAATGTTGGAATTGCTGGGGAAATAGCCCTCTC
>SCLH01000563.1:1504-30788 GCA_004367855.1 Oikopleura vanhoeffeni | reverse complement strand
CTCGTCTTAAAAGATTGGCATACTACCGTTACGTGATCTGTGAAAATTTGAGCTCGATTTGATATACCGTCTAGGAGGAGATAATTTTTGCAGTTTTGAAAATGTCACCTTGTTACGATACTGTAACTAATCTAATTTATGGTGTACTTTTTCGCAGGATTAAGGATAGATCTACAAATAAGCATTTTCGGTTTTGCTCATACGCTTTCACTTTTCAGAATCTGAGGATACTCGTTTGTAGATCTAGCCTTCGTCTAACGATTACACATCTCAAAGTCAACCTTGTTACATCACACCACCAGGTGGTGAGTCTATTCTAGAGCACTAAACGGTGTTTTCAAAATCGATCTTCTTTTAGATCCCACATACAAAGCGTCTGAAAATTTACACAGAGTACGGGAAGAGTGAGGTTACTAATATGTTGGAGCCATTTTTTTTGAATTTCGCTCTTGAATTTTCTAGAATCACTTTTGAACGCCGATTTTAACAATTTTTCGTCTTCAAAGTTATACTTCTCCTAGAAGGATGTTCAGAATAAGACCGTTTTTTCGACTCAGGTAGATGAATATGGTGTCGTCAATATGTTGGGCTCAGATTTTTGAGAAAAAAAATATATAATCGAATTTTGAAAATTCTAGATTTTGTTCTAGATTGTTTTGAAAAAAATAATTGCCACCATGAGATTCCTTGGGTCAACTTTAGTCATAACCGATATTCATGTATCATAAATTAATTCTATAAAGGGCTCAAAAAAAACCGACACCTACCTTAAGGCAGTAACCGACGCGTTTCACAGTTTTTTAAACATCTGTCGTTGGATGAAGAAATTGGTGTATATATGAGACATATATCCCCTTATCACTTTATTTACAGGGATATACATAGGGTACGGACCAAGGAAAATTTGAACCTTTAAACGATTGAATTAAATATAAAACTAAATATAAATTCTAATGTAGAATTCGAAAACTAAAAAAATTGACGAAAAAAAAATTTGTCACATGAGAATTTCGTGGAGATAATTAGGTTTTAATGTTTAAATTGCCGATTTTCTATATTGCGCAACCTCGCGCAATTTTATGATTATTTTTATCACAAAAATGAGCTAATTTCGAAGTAGCAGAGACAAAGAAATCCACGTTGGGTTACATTGAGCGAAATATTTTCATCAAGTAACATTTTTCCGCCTACATTTTCGTCATTTTATATCATATACACCAACTTACAATATGCGGAAACCCCTTGTAATGGAAACCCAAAAATTTCCTCTTGAAAAACTACCAAGGTAACTACACCAACTTAAACCTTAACATTTGAGGTAACCCTTTTTAATGAAAACGCATTACACTGTAATGGAAACCCATCACCATTTAATGAAAACACATTACCATTTGTGGGAACCATTTTTGAAAAACAAGCCAAGTTTAATAAAAAGAAACTCTATTTGTGTTGCTCAAAAATATTGAATAAAAAATGGTAGGTTTCGACGGCATATAATTGTTCCCTGCACATGTAAGTTGAAAAAAATCTAACAAAAAATTCCAAATTTTTCGCTGAAAATAATTTTTTCAAATTTTGAGCAAAATCATCCTGTAATGGAAACCAACCACCTTTCAATGGAAACCCATTACCATTTGCGAAAACTATTTTTTTTGCGAAAGTTGGTTTCCTCAAATGTTAGGTTGGTGTATATTATCAGGTCCACAGGCTCCCTGAATTAAAAAATACAAAAAACTGTAATTTGACCCTTTTCAGGGTGTCATATAACAAAACAATTCCTGCCAAAAAATTTGTGACAAAAAGTTGTTAAAGGGCGCCATAAAATTAGCTTATAAGAATGTGCGGTTTTCTCAGAACTGACGTTTGAAAGTTTTACCGGTCAATTTCCGGTATCACCAAACATCAGTTAAAAAAAATAGTCATTATTAATCCCTTGGCTGTTGGATGCAAAAATCAATTTGTGAATATCTCGTTCCGTTCTCAATAAAAGTTACCTTAAAACACTAAACACAGAAACGGTGCTAGAGATCAAAAAATAATTGTGATGAAAAAGTTTATTTATTTTCTAGAAGTCGCTGTGTTTAAAATCAGACCATAGTTGCTAATATCGTTTCCAGCAAACCGTACCCAAGGAATCTTTTGGTGGCATTTAAATTGTCTAACTCTCACTTTCATATTTTCGATTTCGCGCACTTTTTTGTCGATTTACAGCCAAATTCGAAAAAGTACTTGCAACATCTTGCTCATCACCCCTTGAGCTTGTTACATTCCGGAAATGACGTTGTTTTGAAATAAGGCGAATAAGAAATAGGACTTTCAAAAAGAAAATTTTGCTCGCGGTTAACTCAATTTACCGGTTGGTCGAACATGCTATAGAAAAAGTCAGAAGTAAAATGTGTTCCAGAAATTACGAATTACTATTTCTGAGATTTTTATAAGATTGTTATTAAGGAATATAAAGTTATGAGCCTTCGAAAAAGCCTTTCCAGCATGGACAACCCCCTTAAGGTTTCCACGATTCATTTCATTGAAGAGAAAAAATAATGAAAAATTTCAACATTATTAGAGAAATGTTCTGACGATAAAAAAGTTTATGTTTTTACAGATAATTGAAAAATTATAAACTTATGTTTTTCAAGGTGACGATATTTTGAGTATTTTCATCATACCGTAGTATCTTTTTTAGAAAATATCTTCACTTATGGTCGGGTCAAAAAAAGTTATGGGGTTATAAATGTACTTTGTGAGTATAAATTATGAAACACTTAATAAATATACCTTATTTAAAATTTACTTATTTTTTTGTAAGTTAAATTATTTAAGCTTTTGGGGATAAAAAGTGTTTAGATTCACTTTATTAATAATCATTTTTGTTCTAAGTTGAAATAGTTGATTCCTTATTTGAAATAAGTTATTTCAAATGGTCCTTAATTGGCACAAAACAAAAGAGAGCCTCTACTCGAGTCGCTCTCTCTTTCTCTCACTCTGTCGCGACTCTCTACCTCACCAAATCGAACGGTCATAAGTTATGAGTGGAAACATTGAAAACACGCAAATAGCTCTTGATTTGCGCTGTAAGAAATATTTTTGACAAATAGAATGAACGTCTTAAAAAATAATATATCTCATTCGATTCATTTAGTCTAAACTATTTCAAAAACACATATGATATGATATGTGACATATCCCTTTATTGCCCTCTCCGACAGATTTGGTCCCTCAAAAACACGGGGGGGTGAGAAAACCACGCGTCATTTGAAAACGAGTCATCAGATTAGGTTCTTAGATAGCTCAAACTGTGCACAAATATCTAGTTAATAATACAAAATAAAAATTGGTTCAAATCAGATCATTGTTTCTATTTTTTTCTCAGACCTTTGTTTCTATTTTTTAGCAAACACTAATATTTAAACAATTTCAGTAATCTTAAACTAAAATAATTGGTCCTATTAAAAACTGTTTTTAATGTTTATATTAATTAGATAATTGTGCTCAGTTTGAGCTATCTAAGAACTAAATCGGATGACTCGTTTTGAAATGAAGCGTCGTTTTCTCACCCCCGTGTTTTTTAGGGACCAAATCTGAGAGGGCAATAAAAGGATATACAGGGTGTAAGGTTTTTACCTTCTTTTTTCCAAACTGGTTACACTTGATTTCCGCCGTTTTGATTGGTTGTCAGAAGAGTTTTCTCAGATTCAACCAATCAAAACGGCGGAAATCAAGTGTAACCAGTTTGGAAAAAAGAAGGGAAAAACCTTACACCCTGTACATTGTATGATATATCAAAAATCCTGCTTTATGTGTCGTATTTTACCACTACGTCACAAATAGAGAAATTGACCAATGAAATCACAAGATTCTCTTCACAGGCCCAATGAAATCACGGATTTCTATACTCTAGTACTGCTAACTCTTACGACCTGACTAACCTTGAGAAAACAGGCGTCCCACTCAGAACTCCCTTAGTTTTTTATTTATTTTTAAATTTAGTTAAGTTTCTGAATTCTTTAGACTTTAGCGTAAAAAGTTTTTTTTTTGATTGATTCGTAGAAACCAGGAATAAACTCTAGATTTGAATTTCTTGATTTTTTTCTGACTTGAAAAAAGTTTGGAAGTTAGTTTGGAAAGAATTGAATAATGAGTGGTTCACCAGGGAGAAGGTATGAATTCAAATTTAGAGGTGGGAAGTGAAAGCAAATGTTCTAAATACGGATTGAGACTGAGATTGAATAATAATACAGGGCGAGGCCCCATATCGCCGAATTTGCCAATATCGCCGAAAATCCCTACGTCAATTCTCAATTTTAAGCTAAATTCGTGCCAGACCCATATCGCCGAAAGAGCCGGTATCTCTCAAATTGCGTAGGCATTTGAATGACGTCATATTTCAAAATTTAATTACCCAAATCTACTTTCTTGAATTGTCATTTGATTGCGTTTGGAGTACGTAATGCCACATATTTTGGTACTTTACTTCATTTGAACTTATAGACTTTAGTGAAACCTATAGGCTGTAGTGAAACTCTTTATAAAATTGGAGACATTTTCAAATTATGACGTCATTTCGAACTTCGTCGGTCGGTTTTCATTTTTAAATAAAAATTTATTTCTGTCCCATATCCCTTTAACAACCTTTTGTTAATCTATGATGTGCGGGCTAAGGGAGCCAATCCTGACACTCCTAAGACCCCTCCTAGCCACTCATGGGGCCGCTTTTCAACCCGCACGTCGTAGATTAACAAAAGGTTGTTAAAGAGATATCGCTGAAAGTGCCGATACCGCCGAAAATGATCAATATGATATGATCAATGACGATATTGACAATATCCCAGATTTTGGATCAGTATTGTGAAAAATTGAGACTCAGGATCGTGACGTGATCGGGATTTGAAAGTCATGCAGATTTTTAAAACTGCTTTAATTCACTGGCTTGAAAATTTTTGGGTCTCTCAGTTATGCATTTTTATTGGGTGTGCATAAAAATTTTTTGGGTGTGCTCGGAGTGACCAAAATTTTGGTCACTCTGACAAAAATTCGACCAATCAAAATGAATTATATTCAATTGAGATCTTGTGATTGGTTGCATCATTTGAAAAATTTTGGTCACTCCGAGCACACCTCATTTTTTGCTCTAGCACCACTTGTGTTTTTATTTTTTATATAGCCTGAGTTTTCTCATTTACCGCGTTTTTTTATTGCGCAAAAAATGAACCAATCACATACAGGTATTTCGGATATTGACAAATCACCATTGCGTATTTCTTGCGGAATAAAAAACGCGGTAAACGAGAAAACTCAGGCTGTAGTTTTTTCTTTGTAGGTCAATTCGGTCGAGGGGATTCACGATCTGCAGTGAAGATTTAAATTTACCCACTTACAGTGGACTTCCAGAAGAAGAAGTTAGTGATCATTCATCTAAAGCTGCCTCAGAGAATAGTCGACCGTCTCAAATTATCAAATTTTTAGATACAAGTTCAGGGAGCGATGATGACCTCAGGTAGATTATTTTAAATTTTACCGTTAACACACCAACTTTCCATTTATGGAAACTCCTTGTAATGGAAACCCATTACCCTGTTATTGAAACCAACCACCATTTAATTGAAACCATTTTTGAAAAACAAAGCATGTTTGAGAAAAAAAAATCTGTTTTTGATGGTTAATTTGCTCAAAAATATACCAAAAACAATTTGTGGGTTTCGACTGCATAATTGTTCCCTGCAGATGTAGTTAGAAAAACATCTTAAATAATTTTCAAAAAAAAATCTAAATTTTTGGCTGAAAACACTTTTTCAAATTTTGCCCAAAATTACTCTTTAATGGTAGCCCATTACCATTTATGGAAACCATTATTTTTCGCCAAAGTGAGTTTCCATAAATAGTAAGTTGGTGTATTGGAATTACAAATTTGTTTTTATTTCTATAGCTGATAAGTAGATCAAACAATTGCTTTCGAAAAATGAAGTTTTTTCCGGTTAATAATTTTTTTTTATCCTCCTAAAGAATCTGGGCCAGGAAAAGGAAACGATCCCCAGACTTTTTACATCCCTCTTCCCTTCCCCTTGGCTTCTCTGAATTTCCGTTTCTTTTCCTTTTCTTGATTTCCCTTTTCCTAGCCTGATCTGGTCAATTGCGTTGTTGCGAAGCTAGTATGTTTTAAACATCACCGACCATTAATCTGAAATACTGTACAGTATACGGTATAATAAATTCAGAGAATTTATTTATTTTGTTTTGATATTTCGGCGATTATGCCATCAGAAAACTTAACAAGAAATAGTAAATACATAAAAATAAACGAGATTTATTTTTATGTATTTACTATTATGACTCATAAATAACTAAAATTTCAAAAACATATATCTGTGAGCTTTTGGTGCCTTATTTAAAAAAAAACATTTAATTCTCTAGAACAAAAATTTCAATGTTTTTGAAAGTTTAGTTATTTATGACCAGTGCATTTTACGTGTATTCGGGTATGTTTGTTAAATCTCGTTAATTTTTATGTATTTACTATTTCTTGTTAAGTTTTCTGATGATGGCATAATCGCCGAAATATCAAAAATAAATAAATTCTCTGAATTTATTGTTCTTATTTATAAGAAATCTCAAGAAAGAAAAATTATACGGTATAACGCGGTATATCTATTGAGGCGTGGATGTCCTCTGAGCGTTTTTTATGAATATAAAGTAAAATATAAAACCACTGGACAATTATAATCCAAATATTGAGATCCCGAGGCCTCTACTTTCGCGTTCGTGTTTGAGACGAGCTTGACCAATAATAACACCGGATATCACTTCATTGACCAATAAGAGCCTCGAAGATAAGTTTAAACGCAAACACGAGAGTAGAGGCCTAGAGATCCCTTTTTTTAGATATATCGGACTAAAATTGTGTTATTTTTTAGCATTGAAGCGCGTAGAACAATGAGAGAAAGAAGAAAAGAAAAACAAAGAATGCTAGATTTAGGACCTCTTATACCAATGATATCAGACCCAGATTTACTATATTCACCAAGAAAAAATTTTAGTGGAAACACTATAATGTCGGGTAATTATTATGAAAGAAGAATTCTTCAAGTTTCGGATAAAACTTTTTGTGAGAAATTACGTAAAGCAACCAGTTACAGGGGGGATGATATCGCCGGCCCAATATCGTCGAATTTGCCGAAAAAAACCTACGCAATTTCACGATTTTNGAAATACTGTCAGTGTATTTATTCAAAGTTTAATTATTCTAATATTTCCATCTGGTTTCGATATATATACATTTAATAATATTTTAGATATAATAATTAAATTTTTGATGAAATATTAAAGAGTCATGAAGTTAGACTCTGAACCGTTTCAGCAATATACTTGAAAGAAATTTTCTATAGGAAATTAGCCAATTGGTACAAAAATTTTCACTTGGATCTCAAAGTCTATAGCTTATTGAGAAACTCATGGAAATTCTTCTGTTTTGTTGTGATGAATAAATCCTTTTCAATTATAATAGTCATATTGACATGTTGAAGAAAGGGATAATAGACGACTTGTATTCTGAAATGTGTTTTGTCAGGTTTTTCATTTCAGGTTAAATGTATATTTCCATGTGAATCGATGTGAGAAGAGTTGATGTCATTTGTGTGACAAAAAAGATCGTTTTACATCGTGATTTTTTATGTTTTTTAGAATAAATTTTTTAATCAGATTTCACCATTTTATATAATTTCAGAGAACAAGTTCAAAACTAATTCGATTAAAGTCAAGGAAGAGATAGGCCAAGAACAGTTGTGAGAATAGGGCATAAATAGACTGGCAAAATGTGATTAGTCCTCGGAAGTAGAACTTTTTTTCGAAATCTGATGTGTTGTCAAGAAATATAAAAGTCGATAATGGTTGCAAACTGTATCGAGTGAAAAATTGACATTTTGATTAGTTTAAATGTTTTATTCAAACCCGCAATTAATATATGGTGTCCTATTAATAAGTTTTTAAATAATTTGAAAGTCGAAGTACGCACTCATATAAATAAGAGCCACCAAACCGAGCGCTAATGTATGAATTCATGAGCATTGCAATAAATGGACTATTGGAGCCAATAAATTATACTAGAAGCTAGGCATTTGGCCGTTTCATTATTCCAACAAGAGACAATTTCGGACAAAAAGCTGAATAACTCTGTTTGAAAGTATATTTTGTCAATCCGCAAGGGCAAGGCGTTGAAAAAAAATAATTTTAGATATTTTATCGCTTAAGTTTGGAAGAACCGGTGTTTTACCATTATATCGAGATTGTTTGAAACGTGCATGACAGTTGTACTTACGTAAATTATTGTATAATGTCCATATTTTTACAAGCGGGACGTCCCTCTGCAAGAACGTTTACTATCTCTATAGCGGGAGTTCTGAAATCCCACTAATGTAGTCTAATTTGATTGTTTAGTGATTTGCTTGTGGTGAATACACAACCGATCCAATTTAGCGGTCCCAATATCAAGCACTACTTGCCTATAGTCATTACCAAGACATACTCCAGACAAATTAGTGGGATTCGAAGCACGCGCGTATAGATGTTAAAGTTTTTGAGATGGAAGTATCGTTGTAATAGAAAACTAGACGGAGATTCCAGAAGTTAATATTATCCTAGCTCGAAATTGTAGTAGCTTTTTGTGTTAGTAAACAAATTCGAAGTTTGTATTGTCGGAAAAAATTCCAGGAAACCGGATTTCATTATTGGAGCATGCTGACTTCTTGTTCGGTTAGAGACGTTACGTCTAGGGGGATGAAATATGGGGCTGAAAGCAGTCCTATCCTAGCCTACATTTTCGTGCAACACTAACTATATTTTAAGGGGACAGTATAGTTAACTGAGTGCATAGGATATCTCTAGAAAAATTATAAAGGACCCTATATTAACATGAATGCTAAAGATATTTATCAAATTATAAGGAAAGATAGAATTAGAACTGAAAGCACTTCAGAGGTGCCCACCGTCGCTCACAGTTGGTTTAAGTTTTTGCTCCGATTTATGTCAAATTTTAGGATTACGATTCAATGCGAAATAATTGGCTATAGTAAATTGAGATAAAGCGAGTCTCGAAAATTATATTTAAGCTCTATTAGATGGGAAGTTGTTTTCTGAGGCCCAATAGATTGAGCGACCATGAAAAAAAAATTAAAATCGGCGCGAACAAATGATTTATTTCGAGCATGATTGAATAAAGAAAGTTAACTCATATCCTTAGACTCATATCCATGTAACTAATAACGTAGTATTAAAAATATACAACAATCAAAGAAAATTATGATGCAGGTTTGCGACTTCCTACCTGCAAAGGAATGTATTTCTCTAGTTTCACAGCCATGTTTTTTCTCTCATATGAATATAAATTTCTTTGCGTCACTTGTCTTTATGCAGATGAAATTGGTGAGTTAGTTTGGTCTTCAGGTTTCACAGCATAAGTGCAAAAGATGTTTATAAGAATAATAAATCTTTTATAATAGTAATTCCCTAGTGCTAAAGGGTGTTCAATCTCTTGAGAATACAAAAATCTGGCCGAAAATATTGTTGTTTGATTAAAGTTCTAATGTGAAGTAGATCATCATTCTCAACAACAGCTTGATAGCATGTTTCCGGGCGGGGATTAAAAAAAGCGCTGACAATAAAGTATATTTGAGTGGCTTTTTGTCTGATTTTTCATGTAAATGAAATAGATATATTTCACTCTATCATGATTAGACCTCTAACGGTAGTTGTAGATTCTGAATAATGAACTTTTTCGATAGTCATGACTAAATCTTACGTAAATCGGTTAAACGAAATTAAGAAATTTTTAGAATTTTTGAAATTTTTTTTTTTCGATCATTTTTTTTAAGGACTTTTTAACGCCTCTAGAATAATATGAGAGTCATATAAGTATAAATACCTCTGAAGACTATTTTATTAATATGTTAAACTCCTGTGATAAAAGATTTAAAACAAATTGTAGTGAAAACCAGGGAGCCTGAATTTTATTGAACTTGCGACACTTGGCAAAATATGACCAGTTTCGAAAAATTCTAAGAAAATTTTTATCCGATTTGCTCTTAGAATAGATTAATTTTGAATTTTTCATAACTCAAGAATTTTCAAGTTCTAGCGTCTTTATCTGAAATGCGCTGAATCTTTTTGAAAATTCGAAAAATACCGGTTTAATTGGTTTTAATGTGATATGAGATTTGGTAAAGTACCTCTCGCACTGCAAATAATTGCAGCGAGGTTTCGAGTCAGTTAGCCCTTATTTGAACTAGACATCGCTAGCTTAACGGGTATTAACTGTAAAGTCTCATTGTGAAAAAGCCGTTACACCGCGTTGGAACCCTTATGCGGGTCGCATTGTAAAGACCGGACTGAGATTTTCAGATAAGTTAAAATGTTTATTCAAATATGGACAAAAATAAGTTGATAGATGTCCTTTTATTTTCATTGTCATAAAAGTATTTTCATCGCGATTTGAGACATATTCCAGTGGGATTTGTTGTCACAAGATGGTTGAAAATTTGATAATTTGAATGCGGCGGGGTGTTTACAAAAATAAGACGGTAGATAAAAAATGCAATTGTCGAACTAGGGGTTTGCGCGTATGCCTCAAGGATCGTATAACATCCAGTTTTGGTTTACTGCCGTCAAAAATCCAGGGAGGAGTAGATTTTCCCCGAGGCACTTAGGTCAAAATAAGCAGAAAAACCGTTTTTTGCCTATTTAGGTATGGTGGTTTCTCATTTTTCTACCAGTTATCTATGTCATATAAAATGCCAACAAATAGATCCGTTGATGTTTAAAAGCATAAACAACCCAAATAAGAAAAAAAAAATTGAGAAATTTTGCGTTTTTTTCCGATTTTTTTCTGAAGGTATGTTTCTCGAAATATGTTAAAATAAACGTGTGTGTTCATTTTGACCCACACTGAAAAATTAAAATTCGGGTTGACGGTAAGCACTTTTCTCTTCAGTGTTTCATCAGCTTTCTGTTTGTTTAGAGGATAGTTGCAAAATATTGAGTAATTTTGAAATTTAACTAAGAGAGGAGAATAGATTCTCCGATAAAAAAAGTCCAAAACTCGGTATATTTGGACGGTTTTTTAGTTATTACGGAATAAGTATAGCATATCGACAATGAAGACTAATCAGCAAAAGTTTGGTATCTAATTTAATACAGGTATAAATTTGGGTTATTCAAAAATAAAGACTGAAGAGATAGTTCGTTTTGGGCTTAGATGGTTTGATGCGATTATGTGTGAAGGAGTGTGGTCATACAAAAAAAGTTGTGGGCAAAATTTTTGTTTGCAAGTTGAAGGTAGATTCTACAACTGGGTATACTGAATTATATCCCAAGGCCTGTTCGCTAAAATTTTATCGAAAATGTCAAGATTAGGAACCACGAATACCACTTAAGCGCCGGATAATTTTTTTTGAGTAAAAACTGAACTTGGGGTTCTGCCACGTTTTCTGTGGGTCAATAAAGCTATAAAAATTTCCGCTATCTTAAGTCAGGGAGGAGAGGTCTTTTTGAGTGAAAATAGTGCGACTTCTTTGCAAAGGTGTTCTCTGATTGGGTCGCCAATCAGAGGCTTACGATTGTTTTGTGAATAGCAAGATAATGTTCAAATTATTCCTAAACTGAAATACATATGTGTGCTGTTCTTAAAGTACTTTCGATTGAGGCGAGCTGAAACTGTTATTTGGTAAAATGCGACAGATATCCTTAATTATTGGGAATAGTATTAAAAAAAGATATACTATGTTTGGGCCTACATATTAAAAGTTAGAAGATTTGAGCTGGTTTGCGCGAATATAAGCGGTTAAGCCACAGTAATAAGTTCACAAATGGAGAGACAATAGGATTTGAAGAGGTTAATATGTACAGGACAGTGTAAAGTCTTAAATTTGTTAAAATTATGAAAATGGCTATAAATACGGTCATTATGTTTAACGACTTTTACTGAAGAATGAAAATACACGTATATTTTTCGTCAGTAATTTGCGACGACACCTGACGATATTTTTATTTTTTTAGCCGGAAATCAAAAAAGGGATCTATATAATATAAATTAATTATAGGATTTGGCCATGTTGTACAATAATTGTCCAACTACATTGTTGTGTTATTATTTTTGTCTCGCTGGCTAATAAGCGACAGAAGATATCAGCCTCAAAGTTTTTGGCACAATACGAAGTGGGACAGGTCTGCAATCAGCAATCGGACGAGTGCGAAAAAATGTTAGTTTTCTAGTTGAAGTCACCTCAGCGAGAATGGTATCAGTACAGATAAGGCGCAGGGATTTTTTATTTTATTTTTTTAAATCAGGCAGGACTCAGAAGATTATAGCGCATTTTAAGGCTAATTAAAACCCAAAGCGGAGCAAATGAATACATGAAATATTTTGAGACTTTGAAGTGGAAATATTGGAGTTTTTGGACATCAAGTTTGAAAAAACTTGAGGCAAGTCAAAGTTTCTCGGGTGCTTATTGCGATCTGCGAATTAATCCCGAAAGGTACTATTATTAACTTCAAACGTTGAATTCGAGGATTCGACCTGGACAGCCTAAGAAAGATATAACTTTATTCTTTGAGGTCTTTGAAGAGTTTAGGATCGAAAATCGTCTTTATTTGGTAAAAAAAGCGATTTTTATCCAGAATTTAATTATCATTTTTGAAAAAAAAAATCCACAAAAACGCGCAAATAAGAATTGGCACAAAATGTTAATTGAAGTTAACCTACGTGGTCGGCTTTGACCCAAAATCCGAATGGGGAACGTAGTTATAGTATACTTATCGTTTTCAGCATATAACAAATAAGTTAAAAAGAACATTTGTTTTCGAAACTTATTTCTCTTTCCAAATTTCGAATAAACCTGAATTTTTCAGTTTGCGACGCCAGAGCGCAGGGACTGCATTACCCATTTATAAAAAAGTAAAATCCAAACGTTGATTAGTAAGTATGGAATTTCGAATAAAATTAAGATTGATAATGTAAAATAAGTTTCTAAAATATTTCTGATACAAGACGTCTTTTTCGGATATCTGAACTTTCTTGGCGGTATTCTCAATATGTCCACCAACTGGATGCACACCTTTTGTACTTGTTCACTTCGGGCAGATCAACTCCTTTCTAGTTGAATATATAGATTTTCTTATCATAAGATGTTTTAAAATGCTCTTTAGTATTTTCCAAGAATTGGAAAATGTTTAACTTTGGTACCCAGATGTTAAATAGTGGCCTAGTTGGGTAATCAAGCAAAACATTGAGGGTTAAATGCAAGTGTAACCAGCGGTTTTACCAGCGTAGACTGTATGGTAGAACTGTGGGCAACAAAAGTCATTATCAAAATGTGCTTCATGGCAAATCTGCATGAGAGTCGGATTGCAATCAATAACTGAACTCTATAAAAATTTTACCAATAAAGTGTAGATATATTATATCGATTAAAGATGGAGATTATTATCAGAAGAATTTTACAGGCAGAGTGACTAGATTGAGAATAAGTAAGCGGAATGGAGGAGGTCATGTATGGAAGTGGAATCAGGTAGACAGAGATATATAGAATGAATTTGCTTAAGAGAATATATAGAGAGAAAGATGTAAGTCTACAGCGTGAAAGTCTTTTCGGGATTGTCTCCTGTGACGCTTAAATTGATTGGTAGATGTGTGTGCAATAGTATGGGTACTGAACCGCGTCTGGGTAAAAAAAGACGGAGAAGTCGAAAAAAATCACGCTGTAGGTTATTAATTGCAAATCAGCACTTCATGCAAATTGCCATGAAAATGACAAGTTTTGATTATGAATCTGCAGGACGTTTGATCAGAGATTTTATGAGCGAATAATCACATAAACCGCTCGTATGAATCTCTGAGTCAAAGAATAATTTTAACTTTCATAAATGTCCATTTTAGTGGCACAACAGTGATTTGGAAAAACAAAGACGATTGGAAAAAGAAGTTTTCAAAGGGTAATGGGTAGAGAATTTCTTTTATTGTTGGTGCAAGTTTGATGTCTTTCAAAGTTCAAATGTAACGACAATGAATTAAATTAGTGCTTTGTTGTCGAGAAATAAAATTTCCATTGCTTTTTAAAATAAGAACTCAATTTTATAAGTAGCTCGATTGTAATCCAATAATCTGCATATCTAGTATAAGCTTGAAAAGAGCTTCAGGAGGTCTACTTTGAGCGCGTTTACAGAAACGCCGTAAGAGATAAACTACATTTTTCATCAGATTCGGTTTGAAAAAAACAATTTTTAAAATTCTAGAATTCATCGTTAATTCTAAGAAAAGGTTGAAAAAAGGTTTATTAAAAAGGATGATACTCGAGATAGTAATTCCCTCTTAATGCCCGCGCGCTCGCGAGGAGAGTGTGAAGTGGAGTATTTTTGTCGGGCAATTAAAAATATTTCGAAAGAAGTTCGAAATAATGAAAAATAACGTGTTTTATTAGTAAAAAATTGGTGAGTTTTCTCGTATTTCAAGATGAATCGGTTATGTTATTTAACGTATTAATGTAAAAAAATTGGTTAGAATAAATCTCTCGGCTTATTTTCAAACCCTAAATATTTATTCCTTCAAACAGTATCATGTTTTTCTAATACCAATATCGAAATAGAGCTGTTTTAAATGCATGCTCTATAAAAAATGATTTTCGTCCATCCAGAAGTCGTAAAATGTAAATTTTTTTTCGCAGAAATAGACTCGAAAGACTTTTTTTAAAACTGGCTGATTTCATTTTTTTGAGTCGTGGTGCTAGTGTAAACACCGTGGGTAATTGCTAAGCACTGCCCGTGCCTTCCGTACGAAGATGTGGTCCTGAATAAAAAACATATCTAGGCAATTTGGGTACGGAAAGCACGGGCGTGCTTAGACTACGCCAACGGTCGGATTAAAAGATATGTTTGTGAAGAAGCAACATCGCTATTATGTGTCATTAGGGCGTGGTTGAAGGAATTCCAACTTCACTGGAGCACAGGTGATAGTAGATAAATTCTTGCCGCCTCAGTAAGGGGCAGTACGAGAAGACTTATCTGCAAAAGAACGGAAACTCTCAGTAAGATTCTGTGAGTTTTGAACGGCGATATCTGTATGGTATGACAAACAGAATAATATAAAACCTTTATGAAGGGTATTCCGCCGAAAGGTTGGTTATTAATTATGCAAACTTGAGTGAACACTTGGAGGAGAACTCCAATTTTTTCATGTGGATCAATCTTTTGAGAAAGTTAACGCCATTAAACTTAAGAAGGTGTCACAGTGGCAGTAGGTAAAAATTCTCACAACTCAAAATAGACGAATACATGAGCTTGGGTCTTCTTCTCCGCTTCAGAGTAAGAAAAAGATATTTTTTAGTGTTGGTAATTTTATATAGTAATGGGTTTTTGCTACTTAGGGTTACGGTTGAATTGGGTTAGTTTAAGATTGAGTATATTGAGTGGGCGAATAATTTGGATTTTTTGAGAAAATGGTTTTCGGAGCCATTTTTTTTTCGGTATCAATATAAGTCGAAATTTGATGCTGCGAGCATAAAAGAATAGACGTTGCGTTTTTCACGCACATCTTTTCAATTCAGACCAATTTTGGGTCGCTAAGCAGCACGGTGCTTTCCGTACCCAAATGTGCCTAATAAAATGATATAAGCCAGGAGTGCTTCGACCCCCATAGCAAAGATATAAGGACAGACAACAAAGTCGATTGACCAATGTGGGTACGTGAAAGCACGCTCTCTAATTTTTTAATTCTTATATTCGAGTCAAAAATCTATGATGAATCAATTTTAAAATTAGTTTTTGAATGTGAATTACGATTTAAAAATTCGTTTTGAAAAGACGTGCGAACACTTTTTTCCCACCATTTTTGATGATTCTAGTGAGTCACTAGTAGTGGACCCAGGATTAAACGTTAAAAAAGTTAGCATGATTTAAATCATACTGATAAATGCAATCAATGCATAGCCATCTTTGGCAATTATTTATGTGTAATTTATCTGACAGAAAAATCTGTCTCAATGTTTAAGCTGTTAATACTTTCTGAGATGATTTAAAATAAATCGAAAGTTTATTCAAAATGTACTAAGTTTCCCTTGTAAAGAAATACAAAACTTACAAGCTAAAGTTTTTATATCGTAACTTAAAAAAAATCCTTTCTTGAACGACCTGAAGATGCACTAAGCGATTGAATCAAACTAGAATAGATGATGTATGCCAATCGGTTACCTGTTTAGGAATAAAAATTTTTTATTTTTTGGGAAATTACAGAATGAGAGATTTTTAATTTCGAACTTTACTTTATCTGTAATTTGTTGGATAATAATTGTGCAAAATTCTTTGCGACTGTTATCTGTTTTCTTGTATTTTTACGAACTGGTGTGGCTTAAAACGGATCAAAAAACTCATGAACCAATAAAAAAATACAGGGAGGAGGGCAATATGAATTTGCCAATATAATACACAAAAATTTTGCCCAAAAAATTAGGCCTATAAGGCATTTAGGGCGATATGAGAAGAAAGAAGATTGTGAAAAGCAAGACGGATGTCGAAAGGAATAAGGGTGCAATATTGTATAAGAAACGGTTGAAATGTATCTAAAAAGTAAATTTAGGAAATTCAGCTTGAAATGATTATTCATGACAGGCTTCAAGAATGGGATAAGGGTAGAAGGGATAAAACGTGACAGAGTGTGAGAGCGAGAACGACAAAGCATAGGAGGGAATAGGGATAGAAGGGATAAACGAGCGGGATCGGGTAGGATAGGGATGGAATTCAAGAGCATAGAGGATGGGATGGAGAATCCATCCCCTTTCTCCGTTTTACCATCCTTTTTATCCGTTTCTTTCCCTTTTTTCCCATGTCCTATCGCATTCGTACTCTATCCCCACTTTTTGAATTCCTTTTCTATCCCTATCCTTTTGATAATATATAACCCTCTTGAATTTACCCTGTATATTAGGGTAAAATTTAGAGTCCAAAAAATTTGGGGTATTTTTGATTGAAATATGACTTCCGGTTTTAACCGGACTCCGGTAAAAATTGTGTATTAATTTTCTATATAATACGAGGGGGTATATCTACTATAATAATTATTAATATAATATATATCTCCGATATTGGGGTGAAATCAAAGTCAAAAAAATATTGGGGTATTATTGATGAGAGATGATTCGGTTAAAACCGAAGTCGGAGTAAATTGCGTTTAATTAATTATTAATACAAAAACGTATTTTGGAGGGTTAAATTCGTTCAAAAAAAATCTGAGGTATTTTTATTAATATGATGATTCCGGTTTAACGAAGTCTGAGTGAAAAGTGTGTTTATATTATAAATTATATGAATAAAGAGGGTATAGTTTGAGAGTGTATTTTGTCAAACAAATTTGGCGGTATTGTCGATGAATAAAATGCTTCGGTTGACAGAATATGAGTGAATTGTTGTTTAATTAATTGATATAATTAAACAGGGTATGTAGAGAAAGAAATTGTTGTCAAAAAAAATGGGGGTATTTTCGAATGAATCATGAATTTCGGGTTATAGTAAGAATTTAGTGATATTGAATTGATATATACGTCCTTTTTCTACCTAGCTGTGGTTCTTGTCAAAGCGGAACTTTTGAAATATCCGGTTTGGGACGGCTTAGACTTTAACCGTTTTGCGTTAAGACTTAGTCGGTCAAAGTAACATGAGGGCAACTAGAGAGTAAAATTAAAAGCAAAGTTCGCATGGTTGCCTGGTGAAGGTATGCGAAAATGACCTTTAATCATTTATTAATTCTTAATCCACCTTATAAAATAAAATGAGCTCATAAAAGTAAAATTAGACTACCTGTTTTCGATTTAACGGGGAGTCAGTCGCAAATACAGACAAATATTTTTTTTGAGATTAATTCACCTCAATATACCACAAGTAATATATAAAATAAACCAACCAATGTTCAAACATCACTTCCCGGTTTAAACGGAATGACTCGAGTTGAAAATACCCGCAAAAATAAAATAGTTCTACCTTCAAATAGCCCCAGTAAATTCGTCTGCACATGGCTAAAAATTAAATTTCATTCGTAATTTCAACGGGATAAAAAGGGATAAGGCTATCGGACTCGGGATAAAAAGGGGATATTATCCTTATCTATCCGTTTTGGGAGATAAAACGGGAAATAGGGATGGAACATCGGCGGGGATGGCCAGCACTTTTGGAAGCTGTTTGAGAAACAAAAAATCTGATGGAAGAATTTCACAAAAAAGATGGCGATATTGGAACATGTTCGGCGGATATTGGCACATTGCGATATTAGCACATGGAAAGTAGATTTGAGCTAAAATGCGTGGAAAGTAGCGTAGGTTTTTTTTCGGGGGCAAATTCGACGATACTTGGGGCCGGCGATATATCCCCTGTAACTGGATTGCTTTAACGTAATTTGTCAAAAAGTTTTATCCGAAAACTTGAAGAATTCTTCTTTCATAATAATAAAGCGACATTAGTAGTGTTTTCCCTAAATTTTTCTTGTGAATATAGTAAAGTCTAGGGTCTTGATATATTGGTCTGAAAGAGGTCCTTAAATCTAGACGATCTTTTTTTCAAAAGAAGAATTCTTCAAGTTTCGGATAAAACTTTTTGTGAGAAATTACGTAAAGCAACCAGTTACAGGGGGGATGATATCGCCGGCCCAATATCGTCGAATTTGCCGAAAAAAACCTACGCAATTTCACGATTTTAGCTCAAATACTTCCAGTGCTAATACCGCCGAATGTGCCAATATCCCCGAAATGTCCAATATCGCCATATATTGTGAAATTTCTTTCATAGATTATTTTTGTGCGTCATGAATAACTCATTTAAAAGATTTAATTTCCTAAATTTACTTTTTAGAACCTTTTTGTGATTGCGTTTGGTAAAATTGTTTTACATATGACGTCATTTCGAACGCCTACGCGTTTTCATTTCTTTAATTTTTTTCTGTTCCCATATCTCCGAAAATGCCTAATATCGCCTAATTTTTTTGGCAAAAATTTTTTGGGGATATTGCCCCTCCTTGTACTTTTTTATTCGGTTATGAGCACAGTTTTTTCATCCGAATTTTAGCCACACCAGTTCGTAAAAAACAAGGAGAAACAGAATTAACAAGTCGAAAAAGAATTTTGCACAATTATTATGCCAAAATTAACAAGGATAGAAGGTAGAGTTAGAATTAAATCTTTATTATTCTGTGAAAATGTTCCGACAAAATAAAAATGTATTCAGCTGAACGGATAACGATGGCATACAAAGTCCATCTTTACTAGTTATGGATTCAATCCTTAGTGCATCTTCAGGTCGTTCAAGAAAGATTTTAGAATTACGATATAAAAATTTAGCTTAAGTTTTGTATTTCTTAATAGTAAAACTAGTACATTTTTGAATAAGCTTTCGATTTGATTCAAATCATCTTCAGATAAGTATTGAACAGTAAATACAATTTGAGACAGATTTTTTGCAGATAATTACACAAAATAATTTGCCAATGATGAGCCTAGAATTGATTGGCATATTATCAGATGATTTATTATCTGACTCAAACTTTTTTAAATGTTTAATCCTTGGAGGTCACTAGAATCATGAAAAAATGGTGGAAAAAGTGTTCGCAGTCATTTTTTTCAAACGAATTTTAAAATCGGTGATTCACATCAAAAAATATATTCAAATTTTTTTCGCTCATAGATTTTCGACTCGAAGAAAGAATAAAAAATTGGGAGCGTGCTTTCCGTACCCAAATTGGTCAATCGACTTTTTTTGTCTTTCCTATACTTTGCTTAGGTGGGTACGGAAAGCACGCACCGTGGTTTCCGTACCCAAATCGGTCTGTATTATTATTTTTTATTTAGGTCAATTTGGGTACGGAAAGCACGGTGCATGCTTAGCGTACCCAAATTGGTCTGAATGAAAAATATGTTGTGAAAAACGCAACGTCATGATTATGGTTGGGGGTCTTTTCTCTCGTTTTTTGACGGGAGAAAAAAATATTATTTTTCTCCCGTCTATCGAAAATGACGGGAGAAAAAAATATTTTTTTTCTCCCGTCTTTTTTTTGACGGCAGAAAAATAATATTTTTTTCTCCCGTCTTTTTTTCAAATTTCTAGATCGATCGTTTTTTGGTTGCGATTTTTGTTATGTTTTTCATTAAGGAAATTTTAACATCAATACAATGTGATGACGCAGAACGGTGCATAAATCTTGAAAATTTGACTTTTCAGAGCACAATTTTGGCTGATATTGATACCGAAAAAAATGGCTCCGAAGAACCTATCTCAAAAAATCCAAATATTGCACCCTAACTCTAATCCTGACTCTAATCTTAAATCTAATCCTAATACTGATCCTAATACTAATCATAACCCTTATCCTAATTCTCACCGTAACCCTAAGTATCAACCATTACTAAATAAAATTTGAAAAAAACACTAAAAAAAAAATTTCTGAGACGGGAGAAAAAAATATTTTTTTTCTCCCGTCACTAAAAAGGCGGAAGAATAGACCCAAGACCATGATTATTCGTCATCAGGGTGTTTGAGGAATTTCACCGACTGCACTGGATAGGCACATTGATAGACCGCATAAGTAAGGTCAGTACCTGGAGAGTTATCTGCAAAACGAAACCCTCAGTACGGATTCTTTGAGTTAATGGAGTTAAACTTTCTCAAAAAGAATGATTCCGACCATGAAAAAAAATTTGGAGCCTCCAAGTGGTCACAATTTAAGTATTAAAAACCAACCTTTCGGGCTTTGAAACGCGCTATAAAGGTTGATTTATTATCGATTATTTGTTGTCATCATACCGATCGCGTTACAAAAACTCAAAGAATCTGTACTGAGGGGTTTCGTTTTGCAGATAAGTCTCTCGGTACTGACCCTACTTAGGCGGCAGAATTTATGCTTATGTGCTCCAGTGAAGTCGGTGAAATTCCTCGACCACCCTAATGACACATAAACATGAAGTTTCGTTTTTCACAACATATTTTTCATTCAGACCAATTCGGGTAGGCTAAGCACGCCCGTGCTTTCCGTACCCAAATTGGCCTAAATATGTTTTTTTATTCAGACCAATTTGGGTACGAAAAGCACGGGGCGTGCTTAGCGTACCCAGCTGGGTACACTAGACACCGACTCAAAAAATTGAAATCAGCCAGTTTTTAAAAAAGTCTTTTGAGTCTATTTGCGAAAAAAAATTTACATTTTACGATGTTCTGGAGCGAAAATATTTTTTTATAAGTGCCATTTCAAAAAGCCTTATTTCGATATTGGTATGGAAAAAATAATATGTTTTGAAAAAAATATTTAGTTTTTGAAAATAATGCCAGAGATGTACTCTTTTACCATATTTACCTTAAAATAGTAATAATCATGAAGCGATTTCATTAAATCGAGAAAACTCCCAATTTTTTTCTAAAAAACGTGATTTTTTCATGATTATTTCGAACTTCTTTCGAAATATATTTTAATTCCCGACATAAATACTCAATAAAACAAAAGTATTGAGTAGAACAGACCACTGCGAGGTCATTAAGATAAAGATGTATTTTCTAGAGCTTACATTGAAGAAGTATCACGTGGTTTAATAAACCTTGTTTTTCAAACCTTTTTTACTAGAATTAACATGACATTTCTAAAATTTTAAAATTTGTTTTTTCAACGCGTCGATGAAAAAAAATTGTAGGTTGATCTCTTATGGGTATAAAGCTTAATACTAATCTGAAGATTATTTGGATACAATCCGAAGCTTATTATAAAATTGAGTTTTACTTTTAAAAAATGGAAATTTTATTTCTCGAAACAAACCAACAAATTTAATTTAAATGTCGTTTTTACATGTTTCGAACCTTATTTGAAAGACATCAAACTGACAAAATAAAAATGAAATCTCTCCCCATTTTGGACTTTGAAATTTCTTATTTCAAATCGCTTTTGGTCTGTTTTCAAAACACTGTTGTGCCACTAAAAATGACATTTATGAAAGTTAAAATGTATCTTGGATCAGAAGATTGATACGGAGCGGTTTATTTTCCGCTCATAAATCTGTCAAAGTCCAGTTTATATACAAAAAACTTGTCGTTTCATGGCAATCGCATGAAGTCGATTGCCAATAATAACTGGACTGTACTAAAAATCTTTGCCAATTAAAGTTTAAAAAATATCGAAATAAAAAAAAGTCTTATACTTTCAAAAGTTTAAACGGTCGAAAATTCTGATAATAAATTTTAATTTTTTCGATATTTTAAAACTTTATTGGCAAAGATTTTTAGTAGAGTTCAGTTTTTGATTGCAATCGACTTCATGCGGATTGCCATGAAGCGACAAAGTTTTTGATAATGAACTGAAGATTTTGTGTTGCACATCAGTGTGAACAGTTACAGCTGGTTACAACCGCTGGGTTTACACTGCATTGAACCCTCGGAATGTTTTGCTTGATCCACTAGCCACTATTTAACATTGTGAGTACTAAAGTTAAACATTTCCAATTCTTGGAAAATACTAAAGAGCGATTTTAAAAAAATCTATCATAAGAAAATCTATTATGTCAACTAGAAATGAGTTGATGTTGCCCGAAGTGGAACAAGTACAAAAAGTGTGCGATACAGTGTGGTGGAAGCAATTGAAATACCGGCAAGGGAAAGTTCAGATGATCCGAAGAAGACGTATGTATCCAGAAAATATTTTAGAAACTGTATTTTACATAATATTAAATTATTTATTTAAAATTTCCAAGTACTGTATAATCAACGTGTGCTTTATTTTTTAATAATGGGTATGCAGTCCTGCGCTCAGCGTCGCAAACTGGAAAAATTAAAAGTTATTATATCGAAATTGGAGAGAAATAATTTTCGAACAAATTGTTCATTTTTTTTAATTATTTGTCCAATGTGAGTTATAAGTTTAACTTATAACACCTACAAATTTGTAAATTTTTCATTGTTTTTTGAGATACCAAGGTATTAAGAGGGTACTGGTCGCTGGTTTTATGACGCCTTTGGGGCTTAAAAATGCTCCAAATTTATTTGTGGTGATAACAATGTTTATACCGACCAAATTATCAAAAAAAAATTTTCGCGGTTTTTTCGATTTTTCTTGAATAAAGTTAAAAAATAATGTTTGCTTTAATTAACTACTTAACCCCCACCTGTACGGGATGTCCTACCCCCCCCCCACCTGCACAAGAGTGTTTCAGAACACACACATAGTTAGGGAGGCTCCCTAAGGAAGCTCACCGGTAAAACTAACGAGCGAACTACAGTAGTTGATATAAATTCTTTGACCTCACGGGGTTTTGACCCAGAAAAAAACGATTCCGGGCACAAAACAAAAGTTGGCCATCTAGTGGTCAGAAACTGACTTCTTAAAACGCTGTTTTAAGTGCATTGGTGGATTTCAAATTCAATCTGCTCGAAAAAAAATGATGACTCCGATTTTCAAGTTTCTGGTATCAAAATGACCGGCACACGGGACTAGAAGAAAAATCGAAAAAAAAATTGATAAATTGTTACAAGGACGAAGTTTATAGGCCCAAAAGGTTGTTTGCAATATCAGGGTTTCACGGTTTTTCAAGTAAAACCCCCGAAAATAGTCTTAAATGAAAGAAAAGTGTCTAATCTTGGGCAAAAAATATTCAAACATATCAGATGTCTACAGGGCTGTAAGTACAAAAAGTAGCGTTTTCAAATGAAACACGGCGGAAAAAAATGTGCTTAACCCTACGCAGCTATAAGTATGCTTAAAATGAGCGCAAAGCTCTAAAACCGTAGTGTGAGTATTTTCGAACCATAAGCTGCCTCAAACAGGTACAGGGCTAAATTGTTCTTATATGGTGATTAAGAGATATATGTGTTCATAAAGGACTCAAAATTTTGCCAAAAATTGTATCAGATTTTGAATACGTTTTCAAGAAAAAATGGTTATTTTTGTCATGTTTTGACTTTCAAACTTCAATTTACTGTTTTTCGTCAAATTGTCTCTGAAAATGGAGATAAAGTGTTTGCAATATCATAATTTCGTGATTTTTGATCTGAGAAACTAACAAAGCAGCTCATATTGATCGCAAGCGTCAGACAAAGGGGCCAAAAAAAGTCAAAAGTTTATTCCGTCGTATCAGATGTCTACAAGACTGAAAAACCAAGGAAAAAACGGAAATCAAGTAAAAATTAGAACACCGAGCGGACTTTTTTGTCCTTTGATGAGGGACTAACATGTTAGCTAAATTTAATAAGTAGAACTTTAGCTTTTTTTTGAAAAGAAAACTTTGACCGCCCAAAACAGCGCCACACCAGTGGTTGCACCAAAAAATTATTTCCTGAAAAATTTGGAGGTCAAAAACTATACTTTGGTCCGAAGTTTTCAGACTCATAGGACCTTTTTATCGGGTAGCTGATTTTTGCTCGGAGGCCTAACCTTCAGGGTTTCTGAGCATTTGCTACTACCTAAGAATATAACGTTTGACAATGTCAACGCGTTCTACTTATAAATTTAAGCTAACATATTTAAGTCTCTCATCCAAGACAAAGTCCGCTCGTGTTCTAATTTTTACTTGATTTCGTTTTTCCTTGGTTTTTCAGTCTGTAGACTCTGATATGACGGAATAACTTTTGGACTTTTTTGGCCCCTTTGTCTGACGCTTCGATCAAATGAGCTGCTTTGTTAGTTTCTCAGTCCAAAAATCACGAAAATTATGATATTGAAAACTTTTAATCTACCATTTTCAGAGACAATTGACGAAAAAACATGTAAATTAGAAATTGAAAGTCAAAACATTGACAAAAATAACCATTTTTTCTTGAAAACGTATTCAAAATCGAATACAATTTTTTTGGCAAACAATTTTGAGTTCCTTAATGACACATATATCTCTTAATCACCATATAAAGAACAATTTAGCCCTGTACCGTTGGAGGCAGCTGATGGTCGAAAATACTCACGACTACTTTTTTTTTAAACGGTTTAGACGCTTTGCGCTCATTTTAACATACTTATAGCTGCGTAGGGTTAAGCACATTTTTTTCCGCTCCGTGTTCATTGAAAAACGCTACTCTTTTTTGTTACTTACAGCCTGTAGACATCTGAGTATGTTTGAATATTTTTGGCCGCCAAGATTAGGACACTTTCTTTCATTTAAGACTATTTTCGGGGGGTTTTTTACTTGAAAAACCGTGAAACCCTAATAGTGCAAAGGTTCAAACAACCTTTTGGCCCTAATTAACTTCGTCCCTTGTAACGAATTTATCAACAATTATTTTTTTCGATTTTTTTCTTACTGTCCCGTGTGCCCGGTCATTTTAATACCAAAAAACTTGAAAAATCGGAGTCATCATTTATTTTTTTCGAGCAGATTGAATTTGAAATCCACCATTAACCCCCTCCAACCCTTTGACTATCTAAAGGCGAAAAAAAATTCGGTGAGCCAAAACGGCGCAGAAATAACATCGTCACACACGCTACAATTCATAATAATGTCATAGAGTTTTGCAATTTCTTTCCAAAAATATTGTTTGAAAATTTTATACCATGAGCCGTCCGAAGTTATTTTTTCCTACTTTGTTTGAGGATTTTTCGCAAAATTTCTTAAAAAATTAATTGTGTGAAAACGATACATATATCGAAAATCTGAAGGAAGCAACGTTTTTCAGAAAGTATTTTGAGGATGTAATTTGATATAAGTTTATTTATCTGCAGTGCTCTAATTGCGAAAAAAATTAATTTTTTCACAAAGTGATTTTATATGAAAAACCAATAATAAAATGAAAAAATATTTAAAAAAAATTATTTTTCGAAAGAATTGAACGGCATGATTAACCAAAATAGAGCCGACAAAGACAAATTGATCAAATATGAACATAAAGGTGTACTGAATTTTGAGTTTTCAAGCTGATAGCAATATTTTTCACATTTTACTGCATATATTTCCGAACGCCGGCCGATAGAAATAAAATTGTTTTGTAAGCGATCAGAATTATATTTCAAATTTGAGAACCGAGCTTTCAATAGCTAAAGTTTCAACTTTCTAATTTTGTAACTATATGTCATTGTGAAAAATGTATAGTTTTTCAAGAATACAAGTGAGTGAACCTCTATTTTCTCTCGCAGTTATCTAGTTTTAAAACTACGAAATTTAAAAATGTACGTGTTGTTCACTTAATTTCATCCTTGATCTCATCAGTGGACAAATAAGTAAATTGATATCTTCCCATTCTCCGTTGATAACCGCTCAAAAATATTGCCTTTCAGATAAGGCCTTTTGGGTGTGAGGCGAAGTTCTCGTTTCTGGTGTGAGGAGGTTAAACAAAAAATTGCATCCAAATAATGCATTTCCAGTCTGATGAGAAATTTCTAAAACTCACCAAAATTCTTGAAATTTAAAATAAGGGAACTATCGGGGGTCTGTTCCGATATTCCGCCGCCAAAATGACCACTTCCCCAAAATATTTGTTGTCTCTGTGTCTGAAAACACGCTCGTGCAGGTAGGGGGTTAGAGGGGGTGTGAGTGATTTAAGGTTGCGTACGGCTATAACCTAATTAGATTGATAAACACTTCTGAGGAACACAAATTGATACATCATCCTTTATCTCGGGATCCTTAGGAGCAATTAAGAACCGAAACCGACCAACCAACTGATTAACGCGCGGTAAGAGGGTGGTCGTCGAAAAATGAGGCTTCTAGAAATAAATTTTTCCCCAATTTTATTTCTATGCCTTTTTTATGAAATATGGAAATTACAAGAATTTTGGGGTCGGGGGTCTTTTTTCCCGCATTGAAAAAAGTGGTTTTTTCGGCATTCTTTAGAAGACAGTTTATCAGAAAGGACTAATTTTTGGGAATACAGATAACTATCACACTTTGAGGTTGAGAGTTGGAAAAATTTTCTACAATTTTAAGTCAGCGGTTCTAGAATTCCGAAATACTGTGTTTTAACCAAATTTTTTTTAAACACATTTATTTTTGACTTTTATATCAATTTCCTTCAAAACTTTGCCCAAAACTTCTAATCACTCGTTCCTTTTCATCTCCTGTAAAAATTTATTTCACTTATTTCTGCCTATTATATTCTAGAGGAAATTTGATTTTTGTCAATACCGGAAGTGAATTTTCCAAATTTCAGATTTGTTTTCTCTTTGAAAATATCTTCAAAGTGAGGTCAACAAAAAGATCTTGTACTAACTGAACACAAAAGTCTGGGGGAGAAAACCCAATTTTTATATTTTTCAATATTTGAGGTTCGAAAAATTCAAATACAAAAACTGGTTAAAATTAAATCTTCTAGAATTCCAATAAATCTGAATTTTCGAATTTAATTTTTTTCCACATTACAGCATTCACAGATTGCTCATTGTTAAAAAGTATCTATTCTGAACTCTTTTGGTAAACCGAAGCTCTAAAAAAGCCATAAGAAAAAATGCGGGAAAAAAGACCCGAGATCATTTTGGTACTCGTTTTATTTTGATACATGGCTAGGAAAGCACTTTTGATGAGGTCAGAAATATTTCGTATGGAAAAAGTAGAAATTTCTTGATTTTTGGAAATTTAGAACACGATTAACAGAAAAACGAGTCAGAAATTTAGACAAAACTTAACTCGGTTTTTTGCACGGACTCTTCAGCTGCACATTTTATGAATGTATGAGTTTTAAATCCAGGGAGGAGATACATTTTGATTGAGACCCCTAAAAAAAGAGTCAAAATACAGTTTTTGGTGATACTGAGACCAAATTCAAGAATTTTCTAAAAAAACTAGGTTTTTTGCTCACGTTCTCTCCGGTTAATTTGAGTCATAAATCATTGTTGTACCCTAAAAACTCAGGAAGGAAATCCATTTTAAAAAAATAATTCTGTTATTTTTGTAAGCACGTTTCTGATTGGACGAGCCATCCGTCCCTTCTGATTATTTTTAGTAAGCAAGATTTTTGTTCAAATATATCAGAAAGAGGTAATGTTTGGTCCGACGATTTGTACTTTTGCTACAATTGGTCATTGAAAACCCCATTTTTGCCTTAAAATGCGATGACCACCCCCTTAAACACGCGGCCCTTGGCTTTTTTCGATTAAACAAGGATCCTAGTCTAGGATTCCTAGACCATATATCGGAAAAATTTTAAGAACATCTGAGAAATTGTCTGAATTTTAATGTCAAGTAGCTATTTTTTCGATTTTTGCCTCAGAAGCCAGGAATTGAGTCGAATTTGACGAAAACGGCTTTTTTGGACGTTTCGATATAAGGCTTTTTCAGTGAAAAAGCTAAAAATGCCATTTTTGGGATATACGAAGCTCTGACTGCTGAATAATGTGAAGTGACAACTTTTCGAATTTCGGCCTCATAGGCCGTCAATCGTCAAAAAAGAGTCCGAAATTGACGATTTTGAAAATAAAAGTGATAATCAGACAATAAAAATGCCGGGACTACCCAATTGCGGCAGCTTTTTTTTCTAGACGACAGCATTTTACACTACGCGCGGCAAAGCCCTTTTGAAAGCGCCGCGACTATTGTTCTCTTACAAATGTTCTGGAGAATACTTGATACAAATTTGAGCCATTTTGCAAATATATCTTCGGAGGAGATAGATTTTGAAGTCTGAAATTGTGAAAATCGTCGGTTATTTGGTGTTCTAGAATTGTTCAGTCGCCGGATCAATAAAAGCTCGCCTTAAAAGATACCCACTCTGAGTATTTCTGACTTTTTAAGATTTTAACAAATTTTCCACATGCTAGTAATTATTTATTTTATTAATAAAGTTTGAATAATTATTCAATTTAGGTTTTAACTCTCTGCCGCACAAATGGCTTTGCCATATTGATTACTAATCGACGATTAAAATCCTCGATTTAAGAATAAATTAAGAATAGGAACTCGGAAGTCGAAATTCCGATTCCTGATTTACTTTATAATTACGATTCGTACTCGATTTGCTATTTCAACCGGATTTCAAACCTTGATAAACGCATATACCGTCAATTAATTTGTTGCATTTGCAAAGCACAATGGTACCAATTTAACAAGTCTAATTGCAATTTTCAAAAAATTGGAATTAAAAATTAATTTCAACATAAATTTGAAATTAATTTTATATTAAAGACATTGCCGATTCCAAAACCGATAATGTACAAAGAGCAAATTAATTATGCAATGTCAAATAGATCATTTTCACATAATGTCAAATAAATTTTCGACACAATGTCAATTAATTTGTAAGCTTAACAATGTATATTTAAGCATTTTTAACAGGTTTTATGCAAAAAGACTTGTTTCTCTGCTTAACGGGTATGCAG
>SCLH01000562.1:87355-120210 GCA_004367855.1 Oikopleura vanhoeffeni | reverse complement strand
CCCGATATTTTGAAGTTTGAGTGGTCAAATTGACAGGAACATCATTTTTGAACATAAGTTTGAGAAAAATACTTAGAGAAAAATCCAAAAAACGCAAAATTCGAAAAATTTTTGTTGTCATTTGAGTTGTTTTATGCGTACAAAACATAAACAATTGATTTGGTGCATTTTTATGACGAAACAACTGCAGAAAATGTAGGAACCACCATACCCTTAAGACCTGATTAAGCCAATCATTTGAAATTATAACGTATCAAAAAACTTATTTTTTTTAAATGTAAAAATATCATTTCATGATCGGAATTTGCTATATTTATTGATCGGACAAGAAAAACCTTAACCTTCAATCACTTGCAAAGTATTTTTTGGTCAATGTACATCGTCTTTGTATCCATTTGACAAAAGAGGCATTTGAATAATCACATGTTTAGTAAAAACTATTTATTGATAAGCTTTCGATTTATTATAATCATTTAAAAATCACGGTTTTTTCGATTGAGAGAATAAAAAAAGTATCTTTCGCAGAATTGCAGTAAAAGTTTGGCAATAGTAGGCCACTAATTACCCAATTTCGAGGCCTACTATAACGCCAACTTTACACTCGTTACGGAACTTTAGAACATTTGAAATCTGTTACCCCAGACTCGGGATCTTTAGGCCAACTAGTTGCCTCACTTTTAAAATCGGCCACTTACTTAGCAAGTAAAGTTTTCAATTTATCACATTCATTTTTCAATAGCTTAAATAATAAGTTCAGGGGGGGGGACCAACTTTGGCTCATACAATTCAAATAAACAAAAATAAATTTTAAACCGGAATTTAAACGCATTTAAATGGGGGAAGAATAAGAAAACAAAAAATGTTGCGGAAGATTCACTATGACTCGACTTATAAAGTCAAGTAATGAGACATGGAAATTTAAAACCTTAATTCTATTAGTTTGCGGAAATTACTTTTAGAAGAACACTTCGAAATATTCTTCTAGCCAGTGGTGTCTAAAAATAATTTTATATGTTTCTTGCAAAAATTTCTTTCGAGGGAAGAAGACTCCAAAAATTTATTTTTCAATTATTAACATTGTGTGGACAGAATGCGAGACTTTTACTGGGGGACGCTACGCACGTAAGAGCGAAGCCCTTTCATTAGACTTCAATGTGATTTAAATTTTACTCGGAAGTTCTTGATTTCTAGAAAATGGCTCCTAGTCTTAACCGCGGGAGGCCGAATTTCAACGAAAATGAAATACAACAGAAATTTGAACATTCAAAAAAAAAAACCTACATCGGGTAATTATTCATTGTTTTCTTCCGCCTTCTCTTCGCCTACGCACTTCCGTTTATGTTGATCAGCATCTTCGAAGCTACATGTGAGAATTTGGAGAGGGATCTGGTCCTCTATTTATAGGACGGCGATACTTGTAATTGACGGCATTCTACAGAGTTCTGAGAGGAGAAATTTCGTTACGATTTCTTTTGGAAACGGGGTCTTCTGCGGCATATGATCTTTGAGTACTTTTTTTGAAAAACAAAAATATATGGTACCCAAATGTACAGTAATCTGAAAAAAAGTACAACTGCAAAAATCTAACGTCAAAAAAATCTCCAGGGTTCAAACGTTCAAACGTCTTTGTAAGGACTTTCGCTCAGTACAGGAAAAGCTAGTCTGAACTAAAAATCACGTTGACGAAACAATAATCCAAAACAAATCTAAAGGGTTTTAAATTATGTTATAAAGAAATCCCTTACTTCTTGAAAGAAATAAGCATCACCCTGACGTGCTGTTGGAAGAATATTATTATTGTTCATAAAATCTTAATTTAGGGGGGTGGTGTATTAGTCCTTCAAAATTTTTTCGGGCGCTTAATTTGGAGTACTAATCTTGGGTAACTGCGGGCCAAACCTATTTACTTAAATTTGAAGTGGTCACGTAGATCATTTTCCGGAACTTGAGGGGGTAATGTAACAAAAGTCTTGTAAAAAATTCTACAGGAACCGACTTTAAAACTGCCTTTTCAAAAAAATTAGATTTAAGCAGATTTTTGGGAAAAAAAAGAACAGTTTTAACTACTTATTTACCAACCTTATTGCCTTCATATCCGGTCACGCTGGATTCACTTTTGGGGCTATGGTGTCGTCAAATTGGAAAAGAAAAAAGTTCTAATAAGAATCTTTTATTCTGATCACGAATGGGGGAAAAGCTTTTCATTTTGTGATTTAACAAAATTTTTGCAAAAAATAAAGGTTTTAAGTAATACAGTAAAAAAGTTTTCAAAAAAAAAACTCGCAAAAAAACCGTCATTGGTTTGTTTTCAACGTTTATCGGATAACTTATTATCACTGATTCTACTTGTAAATTTAATGGGAATATTAAGCCGTCGTAAAATTGCGAAGAATGGTGTGCGGCAAAATAGTTGGCTAAAGAATTCGAGGTTTACGATGTTAATGGGATGGTGGCGTAGATACATCTTCAGCTTTCACGCTATTAAATATTATACAATGAATATACAAAAGCTAATATATATATATAAAAATTTTTCTGGCCAAGTTTTTTATACACTTATAAAATTCGGTTTTTCGGGGGTTATTGAACAATTAAAGGTTTAAATTAAAGGGTTGGACGATAATTGAGATTTCTCAGGATAACACTTTCTTGACTTGCCCTATTTTGTAGATCAATTTTGTCAACTTGAGGTTATTTTAACTTTCAGTATTTCTCTCTGAACTTTTTTGGATTTCTGTTTTTTCAAATAAAGTAAGGTTTAGGACAAATTTATAGGTCCAGAAATTCTTTACAAAAAAACTACCTAACTTATTACTACTAGAATTCAGCCAAGTCGTTTTCTTGCGAGGACTCTGGAGAACAGAGAATCAAAAAAAGACTCTTAGTTTCGAACCTTAATTGGAGGGCTTTGCGGTCTTGACTTAGGAAGCCACAAATGAAAAAATCTACTATATTAAAGGAAGGAGTAGGCTAGGCTTAGTAGGCTGTTGCGCGGAAGCCTCCAAATAAGCATTGTTTTGACCAAAACTAAGAGCAAAATTTTCTTGGAAAAAAAAAAAACTTCTCATTTGGTCGATGAGTATTTATACTGATGGAGTATATACATTATTAAATTTGCAAATATCATAAAATGTGATGAGAGAGTTGAATGAGGAAGGAGGGCTTTTTTAGCTGCTTTTAGGGACGTCCTACTAAAAATCATTTTTTAAAACGCTTCAGGTTGATAGTAGTCAGATGCTCGGAATTAGTAACTGGCAACTTCCTTAGGCCCTTGTGGCACAGAAGCCACCAATGGGTGGCTCAACGGCATACCTATAAAATTTCCCCAACCTAAAAGGCAAAACGGATCGGAAGAATCCTTTTCTCTTTCAACATCATAAGGAAGTTTGTTGAGCGTTCCACAAAATAATAGGAATTTTTTTGTCGAACTGTTTCGGTCCCAGTAGTTACGGAGAGTTGATTTATTTAGGATTTTTTCGCCTATTGTTTCACTTCCAGAAAAATTATTTCGGAACTAGACATTAAATACAAAATGAGAGATAAGCCAGTTTTTAGGAAAGTGTTTTGTGCAATGCAACAATTAAAAAATAAAATTTATTTGGTATCTAGGAGCAGTTATTTTTTACGGAAGTTGAATTTCTAATTTTCAACTTCATGTATCCCATGAAAAAAATTTAAGATAATTATAAAAGTGAATTTAAGCAAATCAAAAATTGTCCACAGTTGTACTTCATTGACCATATTTAATTTCAAAAATAATAGAAAAAAAGTGTAATAATCTGGCTTCTATAAGGAAAGTAAAACAATTTTTATCAAAATCCATGATTTTCCCATCCAAAATTTTTGGACTTATTTATTAAAATTACTTTTGATTTATGAGATATAAATCACAGCGGACAAAAACTTTTGATGTAGGCCAGATACTTGTGCATGAGCGAGTTTGAAAAATTGCAACCTTTTGGAAGACCTGTGACGTGTTTACTTGATGATGATACCTTGCTTTTCTCACTATATTATTCTAGAACAAAAATAAAAATTTTGGAATATAAAATGTTGGATGCAAAAATTATTACCCTTCAACTTCCTGATTGCAGAAAAAAATTAAATCTTACTGCCTCAAGCTTGTCTGTAAACAACGTTCAAAGTAGAGCCACAAATTGTGGCTCTGGTGGCCTTGGCGGAATTTTTTTTATATGCTCTCACAAGGGTTTGAAGAGTATGTACTACGTCTTTGGGAAAACAAAATATTGCTGAGAGGCCAGGTTTCTCAGAAACTTCACTTGAAAATGTGGTAAAAAAGAGCCCAATTATCGACGCCCACCTCCTTAATGGCTCTATGAGTGAGGAAGGGTTAAACTCCCGACAATTCTCGATTCATTAAAATTATTCTTTGACATCGTATCAAGTTTTCAAAAATTATATAAAGTATAAAGTTCTTGACGCGCTGACGAGCAAATTATTTTTTCTCATTTACAACACCTCTGAAAAATGTATCAAAACAATTTTTATCATATATCTTGGACAACCTTGGAAAGTTCAAAAAGTTGAAAACATAAGTCTTCATCATTTGTATACAGCACTTATACAGCTTATACGCACTTATCCCAGCACAATTATACAATTCACTTATACATCACTATTATACTATCACCTTATTACATCACTTATACATGTATATAGCACGAATATTTCAAGTCGATACACTCCGCTTTCACTCTTAATTATTTTTTAAATTAATGTCAAAAATTTTTTCCACAACATTTTCGATTTTTTTTTGCAAAATCTTTGATGTTTTGGCAAATTTTTCAAAACGTTTGGATTGTTAATTTCTTGTTGCGCACTTGTAGATAATGGAAAAATCTAAATTTCGGAAAGATTTTTTTTGGAAATAGTCTTTGGACTTTCATCTCAAGATATTACCCGGCATTTGAATTACCCATGCGTCCTTCATCAGTCAAATAAGCAGTATCAAATTTTGTGTTAAACGTTAACCTTTCTTAAAAATGATTTCTGTTAGAAAGAAATGAATAATTTCTACAAGGCGGGCAAACTTTAAATAGAAGCCTTAGGAATTACCAATTAAAAAGGTGAATACTTATACTACACACTTTAAACTTCAAACATTTATTTATCTCTGTGCTGAAGAGACTGATAAAGTCGATTAATGCCATTTTCATAATTCAGATAATTTACTCCCGCATACTCTAAAAACATATTGTTTAACTCGGCTCGCCCACATCATCCAACAGTTAAAACATTGGGGTACGCCAAATAAAAACCTGCGCTCTTTTTTGTAGTGTACCATACATATCCTCTGGTGCTCCCATTTGCGCCTGTGAAAATATATGTGAAAATACTTTTCAAAAACATTCTTTAAAATCCACGACGTAACCCGACCTAATATAAACTGAAATAACTGTATAAAAAATCATGTTTAAAATTACTTAATATATGATTACTATTGTTATACTTTACGCTTGTTTAAAACTGGTCTAAGCACGAGCGGGTGTAAATTTTTTGTATGATTCCCGCCATTATAATTAAATCCTGATACACTTAGTTTGCGTTGGTTTAAACTTCTCAGACTGACGAAAAGAACAAAAACTTCAGTGTCGGGCTGTTTGTTGTCTTTTAAACTTGTTTTTCCGATCGCGGATGTTTTACATCTATTCAACCTTAATAATGACGCGGTCAACTCTGGACATTAAATTTCACATTTTATAATCGTATTTAAATTATATGGATTAAGCCTTAGCCATTAAAGGTTTAACCCTCTCACACATAAAACGCCATTCGGGAGGCTTTTACCGTAACCGTTTTATTAATCTGCAAAAAGTAAACAAGTGCTTGCAACTGCACTGTATCCTTGATAGTCCTGAGATTAAGGATAAGAACCTAAAACCGTTATACTCTCTTACATGTAAACCATGTTGCCTTGATTAATAAACCCCGTAAAAAATAGTTGAACCAATTGACAACAAATCTGCACCTTAACCAACCGCCCACATTCATATCTAAGGAAAATGAAGAGGGACCATCAGAAAACAAACTTCTAAATGATGGGGGAAGGATCCAGGGGAATGAGTTTCTCGAAGAATCGATGACTTTCTCAGAAATAACTTGGGAATTCTCGTCCTTCAATTACAGGTTGTTTTCTCCCAAAATTGAAAACCCCACAACTCCTACGCAATCTCATCGAAAAAAATCCACTTCCTAAATTGAAAAATAACAAAGTTTACTAAAAAAAAAGGTCTCTCCTCGAAGGCCACTCAACTCGCAAAAGTAGCTAATTTCTGTGCTATAGGGACTTTTGCGTGTCTCCGCTCCTCAGGGTAACTACTAAATATCGTCACAGTAGTATAGTACTAATTTTCCTCGAAAATATCATAGAATGCGGCTTTTCTAAAATAGCTCGTTTAGATGTGTGAGAGAGTGAGTTGTAAATAACACGCAAGATACATTCGTGGACCTTATAATATAATCTGAATATATAAAAAGTTGCTCTCGAGAATTATTTCCAGAGGGTCCATATTCGTAAATTGGATTAGTGAATTCATCTTAATTAACATCTTCTAGATTGAGTCCCTGCTCCCGTTATGTTTATAGTACATATAAGGTGTCATATTGACCTAGTACACTGCCCCGACACGACAGTAGGGTGTCGAATTCCTGTTTACTATTTTATTGCAAATTGCATCGCGAGTGGCCTCTCATTTATCTCAAGATCTTTAAAATTTGGAAATAACCTTTGTCTGGTGATATTAAGATTCCAGCAGACTCGAACATTTACAGCGCCGTCAAATATAATGAAAATCGCAGACTAGATTAACTGCTCGTTCTTCGATTACGTTTATTTTGGAGTTCATATCAGATCTTGTGTTTTTTGTGAGATGTCTAGTCAGGTAGAGCTTGTAATATAATCTCGAGAGTGTTTACCTATGGTCCTATGTCTCAATTATTCTGCGCAATAATTGGGATTTCAATGGTTTTGCTGCAAATAGGCTTGAGATATCTAGTTTCCAACCTTAGTATAATAAAACAAGTGTGAAATAGATTACTATGTTAGAAGTATAATAGTTCCGTGTGATAGAGAACCAAACCAATTTTAACCCGTAGACTCTTCCCCTCTAGAATCATCACACTAATGGGGGTTTTGTGTGGAGAGTTCCCCCCCCACCTACATATTAGCATAATCCCGTATGACCACAATACAACAAACCAACCAATTCTACGGAAAGGTGACGGGGTTATTGGTTAGAAGTGCCAAGGATTCTCTCCACGCGACGTAACGTGGGCGCCAAGGTGCCCTCTACACAAATCAAAAACCACTGAGAGATAGCCGTTTATAGGGGCGTGGTAATATACTCTCTCTTCTTCCCACTCAACATTACTGTATATATACTCTCTCCTCCGTCGACGGTCTATGATTTAGCAGACGCACTATATAAAATATATGGACCAGATGATTTCTAGTTGGAATCGACTCTCCATAAAATAATAACGCTTGCAGACAAACAGTGCCCAAACTGTGTCGAAGACACACATATAACGAACCGGAAAGTGGTGTAGTGTTTCTCCTTTGCACACATAATAAATCTTTGCTTTGAATTTGCTTTCTAAACAGATCTCCCATACACTATATAGAAAGGCTTCAAGCCTGGTGTAGTTCTTATAGTAGTCTTTTGAACCGCATTTTTTGCAATATTCCCTACTATTTTCGTTTATGATTTGTATATCCTCATGTGCATGTCGCCTCTAAATTTTTTAAAGCTCTTATGCTCTTTAGCAATAGCTGAATACGATTTATGTATGAGTTTCCTTCTATGATATGGAAATTATTAATTTGTATGCTCAAAATGTTATGTACGATGATTTAAGGAATGTATACTGGTATGACTATAAAGTTGTGGTGAACGACCCATCTAATCTCCTTGGAGAGTGGGAGGTAGCAATTTAGCAGGTTGATAAAAGAGACCATATCATGCTAAATCGGGTACCAAATTGTGCTAATCACGTGCCAATTTATACTTTAGATATTATAATAACCATAAAAGCAACGAACAAGGTATTTTATAAAAATTTGATTGGATAAATATACAAGGATAAAATCCATTATTAAGCCAAGCTCAGCAATCATGGTGATTTTTCAGAAAGGACTTTCGTAATAAGATGTAAGATGCAGCAATCCATAAATGACATGCTAAGTCAATTCTTAGTGATGTGAACGCGACACATAGGAAAAATTAAATGTTTGCGATTTTATATGTATATAGCTCGGTGAAAATTCTCTTCTTTATTTGGATCTTTCACACATCAAATTTTTTTTTCGATTTTTCTCACAATAACAAAAGTCCGTATACACAAATAGTCAAATTATACTTTGCGCATATATTACAAACATATATATTATAATAAGAATTGAATTAAGTTGTTAATCTATTTTGTTAAGTTTATCAGATGTCTATTAACCCAAAATAACAAAAACTATCGAAAAAAATATGTAAAAATTAACGCTTCCCATAAATTTAAAAAATCATATTCTTTCGTTTGAATGATATATACTTTGAATACAATATACCATCACATTAATATTTTGACTTATTTCTTGCTAACACCAACAACCTCTAAGGTAACCATCTACCTTAAAAAAATACGGACACAAACATACTCAATTATCGAATAATGTGTTAACGTCGCGGGCAAATCCAAGATATCACGCTCTCAAATTTAACACACTAAAATTTACAATTCATATTGGTTCTATTTGTTAGTCATTTGTTTTGCAGCACATATGATTCTTGATAATGGCCTGTATCATACTCAAGGACTTTTTTAGACTCGTACTCCAGGAAATTAGGATAATATTAATATAGGATATCAGAGCCCGATGTGATAAATAAAAAAGCACATATATCGATCTCAAAAAAAAAAAGGGTGCGTCAATTGTCACACGTGAACAATTCGGTGCAAATTAATCAGGCAGTAGGTGATTTTTTTTTTATATTTATAGTTGACACTTACTCGAAGGACTTATCCTCGGTCACGTGTTTGCAAAAAAAAGAGCATCGCTCTCTGTTTTAATCTCTCCTATTTCTATGCTCTCTCGTCTCTCACTTGACGAAAAAGAAATTAAGAAAAAATAGAACCATGAGCTAGGGAATGGCTCTACAAATTCCCTCTCAAACAGACGTTGAATTAGACATTATCTCTCGGAACAACATGGCCGTGATGCAACCAGTATTTCGGACTACGAAATTTGATTGCAAATTTCCGCGATTAAATATTACACTCACAGCATGCATGATAATTCCCATCTGTGCTANAATTGTATAGCAAATTGTCTGAATATTATTTTAAGCTATTGAAAAATGAATGTTGATAATGAAACTTTGCTAATATGGCCGATTTAAAAGTGAGGCAACTAGTTGGCTAAAATCGAGTCTGGGTACAGATTCATGTCTAAAGTCTACGAGTTAAAGTGGCGTTTATTTTTTGCAAAAGACCGGAAAAGACAACAATAATTGTAATAGAAGTTGAAGGTTCAAATCGCCTATTGAGTTTGCGATTAATTTTTGAAAAAATAAAAAGAAATTTATGAGCCGTTCGAAATATATTTTATCTTACTTTTTTTTCTGGTTTTCTTTATCAGCTTTATCTCATAATTTATTCGTGAAAAACAAGGTCTAAAATCCTCAGTTTTCAGGAATTCGTCTTGACCATCTTAAAAAAAATAATGTTTCTACAAAATGTAGAACGTTTTTTATTTATTTTAGTTTTTATAAACGAACCCGAATCGGGTTACCCGATAAGATATTTTGAATCGGAGACCAGATTAAGAAAGCCAAGGTTTTATTCTATTCTATTTAATTTGCATCTTAATACAAAAATCGTATAGTTTTTCTAGGGAACAGTGTAAGTCAACTTCGTTATTCCACAGCCTCAATTAGAAACTCAAAGTGTTAATTATCTAAATATAATCATCCATAATGTTAAGTCTATTATATATCTCAATAACTAAATAATAATTTAATCGAAAGCACTTATATTTTTCGGATAATAAAGCTTCAAAGTCGAGCCATAAAAGTGGCTCTGGTGCCTCAGGGGGATATCAATAGTCAAATGAGTGAGGAGATTAATAAATAAAATAGAAAAAGAAGAAAATATCATTATTTTACTTGTCTTGACAAACGTCAGTTGATTTGAAAACAGATTTGTAAATAGAATGCAAAAAATAAACTTTCATGGTGGCAAAAGACGGCACTTTTCGTTATTTTTGAGGAACTTTAAGGCTAAACAACGAACTACCAGGGTTTGTTTTGTGTTATTATACTTCGTGAATCACGAATCGTGATCCTTGAAAAAAACTAACATTTTCAAAATAAGATGAAAATAGCATGTTTAAGATTTTTTGTTGCTCGCTTGATTCACCAGTTGGTTCAATGCCATGTAATAAATTAGACCAAAAAAAATTTTCCGCAGATTTTGAACTACCATTCTTGAAGTTTTCATGATATTATTATGTAGAAATATATAGCTCTGAGCCCATTTAAGCGCCTTTCTTGCCTTAACAACCCCATTCAAAATAACAAAAATTTGTGGTATTATTATATTCAGAATTCAAACGAATCTGGAGAATGCGAATGCCCCTATCGAATATAACTGTCATGTGACTGATGGACCCTCTGCAGCTATAAGTGGTGGTATGCTCAGTGAGAAAGTGACATACAGAGCTCTTTGTAGTATTGTAAGTATTTAACCATTGTGAACACAGACTGATTTTTGGACTTTTTTCAAGAATCCGTTGTGTTCAAAATCAGATCATAGTTGCTTATTATAATTAATATCGTTTTCAGCAAATCCCTGCCAAGGAATCTTTTGGTGGCATAAATATTTTTTAATTAACACTTTTTTGTTCAAAATTACAGATTTTGCGCTCTTTTTCGTAGATTTACAGCGAAGCAGGCCAAAATTCAAAAATAATTTCCCATTCAATGTTCACAACTCTTTGAGCATGTTATATTCCGAAAATGACTTTTCTACAGAAAAAGCTTTTCATCACGAGATAAAGGGTAGACTTTTACAGCAAACCCCTAAAGATATCAGAACCTGTTGGTTAAATACTGCAGTGTGTTCATTTTCTATCTCCTCCTGTGGTCATAAAGACTCCCGCCAAGCGCGCACGGAGATTGGTCAGCGATAAGCCACAATTTTGAAAAAAAAACGCCATCGTTCTAAACTAAACATTTTCATTTGCGATTTATCTTCACGCCCTACCGAATACGTGTTTGAATTGGCGTAAACTTCTCGGTGTATTTACCAACGAAACGTTGTTTTAATACAGTAGTTAATCATGTACATGATTTACAATAAATATAACTTCATATTATAGAACCTTCCTTTCCGACATCTTGATGCGACAAAATTTGCTCTGTTAATTGAAAATCTTTACGACTATTGCCGTCCTAGATAGGGATCGGCAGACCGACTTGAAAAAACCTGATCGGATTGACGTGATCGGATCTACCCGAAAAATAACCTGATCCGATTGACCCGAAAATAAAACTTGATCGGATTGACCTGATCAGATTGAGAAAATTTTTTGAGAAAATTGATCGGATCGAAAAAGTCGATCCAATCCGATCTGATCTGGTTCAATCAGATCCAATCCGATCTGATTTTGCCGACCCCTGTTCCTAGAGGTGGCACTCCTTCCGATATTATTCAATGTCTTACAGACATGGTTATATTAACTGAAATGACTGAACAGTCTTTAGGATGTTTTGGGAAAATAAGTGAGGGTAATCATATTTTAAAAATACTTTTCAGTTTTTTAAAGACATTCAACTTTTCAAAGCTTTGATACTAATATACAAATTTGTTTCTTAAAATGTTTTTCTTAATTTATTACACCCCGATAAACGCTACATTTTATCAAGTTCAAATTTTGAAACTTACGTTTTTGTTCAATTATCAAATATTTACTTATGAAATTTTCTCCATAAACAACCTTTCATGATGGCAGTTTCGCGGTTAATATTTTTCTTACAATGACAAAAATCGATTCATTTTTTTAATTGAAACAGTTTGTAACCGAAAGAATAGTACAATTTAAAGACAACTAAAACTGCACACTAAATAATTTTTATCTAATAAAAAAAAACCCATTTGGCATATTTTTACCCTTTTGAAGTGTCATGTCAATTTATCAGCAACCAATTGGTCATGGATGGCACGATGGCGAAACTCATTTTCTGAATGACGATTTTAAATATGTTGTTTCAGGTCATTGTTATTAATTGCCAATGAATTTTCTGTAATAAAATCACATACATGTACATGCATTCTATTTTTTATTTGCAGCAAAATAAGCATAAACTCTAACTTAGCTTCATTCATCGATAGTGGCGCGATTCGCTAGGTATCGCTTCCGCATCTTCAGGCGAACATTTCACAACAAACAGGAGTTTCAAAGTAAAAATACAAAATCTGGAATTTAAAAATTCGGGCAATAATAGTGTCGGCTTAGAAAATTGTAATCCCCTCTAAATAACAAAAATTACTATATCCCTTTATCACTTTTTGATTAATCTAATAGATGTGGGCTGAAAAGAAGAGAAAGCGGCCTCATGAGTGGCTAGAAGGGGTCTTAGGAGTGTTAGGATTGGCTCCTTCAACCTACATCTATTAGATTAATAAAAAGGTGATAAAGGGATATATTACCATATGAATCAAATAGTTTGAAACGCATAGAATGCAGGTGTGCTCTGATTGGTTCCGATGGCTGAAATTCAGAGCTTTGAAGCCTGCTCATTGGCCCAGACGAGGGTCCACTATTTTAGGCGTTTCAAATTATTTGAATCACAATTACGACAATTTGATTCGTTTTTGCTCTCTATTGACCCTCCGAGACATATAGCCTTTTGAAAGGCTAAGGTCACTTTGAATCCGTCAAAAATGATGGAAAACATGATTGCAGAAACTTCTCCTTCTGATACATTTTAAAATTTAACAATGTGAATCTGAAAATATTTCCTAAAAATTTTTCGGATACTTGGTTCAAATTTCATGACGAGTTGATTGAAAGGCAATTTTTCGCTAAACTTTTACTTCCGAAAAAAAACTTTTTGATTAAAATTTGGAATTATAATTTCAAATTAGCCAGTATTTAGGAAAGTGTTTTGAGTAAAATTTGCNAAAATAATTAGCTTTCTAGACATATCTGGAGCAATAATATTTTTTTGGGAATGAAATTTCAAAATATCTGATTTCGATATTAGTATGGATAAACTGATGTTTTGAAAAAATTAATAATTTGTGAAAATCATGCCAAAGTGATACACTTATACCATATTTGGCTAAATATTGGAAAAATAATCAAATAATTTCATTAAATCGAGAAAACCAACAATTTCCTTAAAAACGTGATTTTTTCATGAATTTTTTGAACATATGTAAAAATATTTTTTGATTTCCAACAGATAAAGTCAATCAGACAAAAGTATTAAGTAGAATAGAGCACTGCGCAGTTGTTGAGATTAACATACATTTCCTTGAGCCTATCATGAAGTGGTATCACGTGGTTTAATTAACCTTGCTTTTCAAACTTGTTTTTCTAGAATTAAAAATTTCTAATATATATAATATATTTTTTTCAAAAGTTTAACTCTTTAACTTGATTATACAGGAAAAATTGAAGGTTGACCTTATAAGAGTTTTCGGTAAACAATGCTAAAAAATAGCCTCCTGAAAGGCTATTATGCCTTGGCGGAACTCTTTTTATATGCTTCGGAGGGTTAAGTACATAATTGAACTACAGTTGCCAATACCTTTCACTAGAAAGTTAACCCCAAGGATTCTTTTGATAGTCTTTTCAAGTCATAATGATGAACTTTAGATTAACTTTGAAGTTTGGCCAGCTTTTGATCTCTAGCGACCTTTCAGTACATAACTGTATATAACTGACATAGTTGCTAGTACGTTGACCTCGAGGATTACTTTGGCCTTAATTAATTTGAACGCCCTTTAGAGCTACAAAACTGAAGACATGAAAATTTGACCTTAACTCGTAGACTTTAGACATGAATCTGTACCCAGACTCGATTTAGCCAACGCGTTGGCCTCACTTTTAAATCGGGCGCATATTACGCGCAAAGTTTCCATCCTATGCAACATTCATTTTTCAATAGCTTAAATAATATTTCGAGCCCTAAGTTGTATACAAATGGAAAAAACAATAATAAATTTTTAAACGAATTTAAAGGCACTTTAACTAAAGGATAAGAAAACAAAAAGTTGCAGTTGAAAAGTTGCGCAAAAAGTGCATAATAGATGAAATTAAACCTTACATTTATATTTCGCAATTACCTCATAAAACTTCAATGATTTTCTAGTCGCTCTGTCCTAAAATAATTATATGTTTCCGACAAAACTTTCCCCCTCCCGCTCGTATAATGACATCTTAATTTATATTTGGAATCTAATTTCTCGTGAGAAAGAAAGAAATACACACGCCCACGCATGGAACTCACTTGATTCTTATGTTATCAGTGTTCCGGGAAGTTTGGACTTCCTAGACTGCCTTATTAAACCGGAGGCCGAATTTAAAAATGCAATAAAAGTCTTAAAGAATTCGTGACGATTCTTTTAAGGGTCTTCCCAACGTGATTTTGAGTAACTTTTGAAAAACCAAAGTCTATCGTACAGGTAATTTAAAAACAAAGTACTTCAAAAATTAACGTCAAAAAATTCCAGGTCAATCTGTCAAACGTTTTTAAGAATTTTTCTCCATTACAACCAATGTCCGAATAGAATCAGGTGACGAATAATTGCAAAAATAAGGTCTTGAAATATGTCATAGATAAATCCTTATTTCTGGAAAAATAGAGATTACTTGGAGCTGGAAACCTAATTTCTTAATTTGAAGGTCCACGTGAATCAGGTTTTTGGACTTTAGTGGTTCGATTGAGAAAAAGTCTAAAAACTCTTAAAGAAACAATCTTCACTTTTTTCAAATGTGATTTAGAGCAATTTTTTGAAAAAAAACAGTTAACTATTTTTGCCGACTTATTTCTTGAATATACCGGTCACGTGATCATTTTTCGGGCTGATGATTGTAATGGAAAAAAAGTCTTAGAATTTTTTTTCTGATCACTATGAAAGGTTTTAATTTGTGATTTAAAACCAAATCTTTTGCAAGAATATAGTACTGTAAATACAGTCTGTATACAGTAAAATTTCAAAAAAAACACAAACGTCATTTTGTATTCAAAAGTTTATCGATAACTTATAACTTATCTTGTCATCAATGATTGAGAGTCGTAAAGCATGCGATAATGGTGGCGGCAACGCGTTGGCTAAAATTGAGTCTACGAGTTAAAATCATGTTTTTTTTAAAAAATTTCAAAAACAAAAAAGCCTACGTCTTCAAATGACAAGAAAAAAATTCTTTAAGATGGGGTAATACATCGGATACTTTTGACTTTTGAATTTCTTATTTCAAATCGTCAGTGACGATTCGTCACAGAATAATTTGAGTAGATGGCGAAGGACTTCTTTTTGTTCAAAAATCAAATTTTCTTTCTTTTTCATCCCGTAGTGCCATGGCATGCCATCGATTAATTTTTTCCATGTTTACTCTAGTACCTAGTAATACACCAGTAGACTACTAGCTTGCTGTAGCATGCGAATAGTTAGGTATGCGTCATTGTTGTCTTCTTCCTATCCAATCCTCTTCCTTTTCATTTCGCCACACTTTTGAACTCTGGGCCAATGAGCGTGCGCCCCCCAGAATATCAAGAAATAAATTCTTTCGTAAATATTAAATTTTTTTATTATTAATTAATTAAATCAGAAGAAAAAATAAGAGAAAATGGAACTGATGCGACCAAGACTGGTCTCAGCTGAAGAGGTAATTTTTACTCATTGTTTTTGCTTGAAAAAGACACTTATTGTATAATTTAGACAGGTTGATTTTTGAATAAAATGCAATTTTGATTGAGGATGTATTTTAATAACCTATGTTTAGCAATAATATTTTGCCTTGGGTGACCCAAGTTGGGTCCCGGGATTTTCATTCCATAACACATTGAAAGGGATTCCCTGTTCGGGAAAGTTTCAAAAAAAGTCTGTTTTACCATAAATTATAGATCTGATTCAGAATTTCACAAATCTGACCGAAAATTTTTGTTCTGTTTTCAGTTTTTCAGATATCCCGGATATCATACCGGTGGTCGGTATCCGGTAGTCGGTAAACCGGTAGTCGAAATTTAGATTGGCAAAAAATTCGAGAATAGAAAATTTTCCAAAAAATATTTTTTAAATCATAATTCCGAAAACTTTTGTTTTGGAGATTATCAACCGTTGATATCTTAAAATCCAGAAGTCGAAAAATGTTTTTGTCAAATCCCTAGAATAATTGTTTTGCTCTTACGGGATAATGTATGGTAATTTTTTTTGTATTTGTTTTGTAGGTACTTCAAGGGGGTGGCAATGCCACCGTGGCATCGATCCGGCAGATTGGTACATTTTGTCAGAGCAATGAAAGAAAAAAAATGTGAAAATTATTTTTTATCTTCAATAAAAGTGTTCATTCTTGCGAACGTTTATATTTTAAATTTCTTAACATAGCTAAGAACCAGACATTGTCGGGTGTACTGTGGTAAAAAAGTCAGGTTTTAATTCTGGACAGTAAAAAATTTTTCTTAAGGGGGTGGTGATAGTGATTTTTGGGATTTCAGAGGCTCCGTACAGTTAGACAAATGCAGACTGGACATTTTTGACCATACATTAGGAAGATCTATCTTTGATCTCCGCGATTCCATCAACAGTTAAGTCCCACTCCACCAACCACTGGATTAACCGCGGTTAAACACGAGTTTCTCAGCTTTTTCAAGAAACAAGGATCCTAGAGCTATATCGGAAAGTTTTGAGATTGGTGAGAATCTAAGAAATTGTTTAAATTTTAGGTAAATCGGCTTCTGTTTTTTTCGATTTTTGCCTCAGGTGTCAGGATTTGGTGGATGTGCCGAAAAAGGGTTTTTTTGGACGTTTTGAAAAAGGCTTTTTCTGTGAAATGCAGAAACGTCATTTTCGGAATGTAACAAGCCTAGGGGTGGTGAACATCAAATCGGTCGTAATTTTTTTGAATTTTTGCCCTGATTGGCTGTAATCGACAAAAAAGTGCGCGAAAATGAACAATTTTGAAAAAAAAAGTGATAATTAGAAAATTAAATGTCACACCAAAAGATTCCTTGGGTATGATTTGCTGGGAAACGATATCAGCAACTATGGTCCGATTTTTACCACAGCTCGGAAATTCTAAAGAAAAAAATTAAATGTTTTTCCAATAAAATTATGATTTTGATCTCTGCACTGTGTGTGTTTAAAATCAGACATAGTTGCTAATTCGTTCCAGCAAATCATACCCACAGGAATCTCTTTGGTGACTTTAAAAGTTTGTAATTAACATTAATGTCGATTGTGTCATTTCCAATCTAGGCGAAATAAAAGTACGAACGCGATTCGATGTTCACTTGCACTCCTAGAGAGTTGTTAACATTCCGAACATGACGTTGCTGGCATTTCTACAGAAAATAGCTTTTATCGTACAAATTCAAACACTTTTTCTGCACATTATACAGGCCAAATTTCTGACGACCTGAAGGAAAAATCGAAAAAAATCAGAACGATTCAACTAAAATTAGAAATTTTCTAGATCTCACAAAATCTCAACTTTCAGATATAAGTGCTAGGAATGCCATTGTTTTTCTGGAAAAAAGCTGAGGGACGTCTGTGGTTTAACACGCAAGTAACCAGATGGTTGGAAGGGAGTGATACTAAACTGTCTTAATTAATCGCGAGATCAGAGGTAATATCTTTCTAATGTAATGCTTAAAATGTTTCAGTATGCATTTGTCTAACAGTACGAGAAGCTTGAAATTCCCAAAATCATAGCACACACTTTGATATCAAACGTCATATTTTTTTTCACATGTAAAATGGCTCAACAAGTAGAAAAAAAAACTTTTTATTGAGTTAAAAATTGACCTTCAATTGCGTTTTGATATTAAAAAATGTCTCTGATTGTGAAAAAACATGTACATGGCTCTTACACCACTTAACATTTCGAGATAAATAGTTTAGTAGAAGTTGAGCCAAATGCAGACTTACTGTTAAACAGCAGAAGTAGTTTGTAAATTTCATAAATAGTTTAGAAATTGAATTCGGCGCGAGATAATCTCATTAGTGAACATACGGAAATTTAATAGATGCCTAAAAAATTTAATATGTGAAATCTGCCTGATTTTTTATGGAACAGTTCAAACAAACCACTAAAAAAATGAAAATTTTTGGACTTGATTTGCGGAAAATATATTCAATAAATTTTTCCTATAAAAGTTCGACAAAAAAATGACAAATAAACTATTATGATTTTTTCAAACAAAAGTAGTCAGAAATTGTAGACTGCAATGAAAAAAGTTAAAGAGGTCTTTTTTTTGCTTTATTCACAAGATTTCAAAAAACATCAGAAAAAAATTTGGAAAAAAATGCAGAAAAATTTTCATAATGCTTTGTTTTTTTTTGAAATTTTACGAATTCAAAAATTAAAGTTCGGACTCAAATCTTTCCTAAAATAGAAAATTATTTTTATAAGTAGATGCACATTTATCCTGGTTCAGCTAACGATAATAAGCACAAAAAAGTAAAACAACTACAGTAATTAATTAATTTTCGTAAGTTAAATTGACTCAAGTCTGCCGAGTCCATGCCATGGCATGCCACCCCCTTAACTGGTACTAAAAACTATGATAAACAGTTAATCATGAACCTGTTAAAATGCCGGTTTTTTAAACTCGGAAATCAAAACGAGGACCTTTTCCTAAAAACCCCGAAAATAATCTCCTGGTGAAACAGATGATCAGACCTCAACTGGTTTTTTAAAGAGGTGAACTAGAAATAGTAAACAAATTAAAAATTTATTTTTGCAAATATAAAGTCAGTTTAACAAAATAAAAATTTATCAGCAGAAATTAGATTTACAAATATCAATCGATTTACACTTTGATCATGAAAACGCTCCAAATGTCGTTTTTTTTTCCATTTTAAGTAGTCTATTTACACGACTGATAGTCAGTGATGACTCAAACGTAGGGTTAGGACCGAGAAAAAAATTTAAATTTTATATAATTGTAGGTTTATCGAAACAACACAGAATTCTCAGGCCTAAAATGAAAAATTGGCCAAAAATAGTCCACGCAATTTAAGGTTTTATCTTTCAATAATTTTCATCACTTCCTTTAATTCGTAAAATGTTCAAAAAATCTCCAAAAAAACTCTGAGGGTTAACCCTTTTTGTGCTTCGCGAACATTTAATATAATTCCCACATTTTATTTACAATAGGTAGCCATTTCGCGTGTTGTCAAATATTAGCATTATTTTATGGATGTTTGCGTGCTTATTTTGGATGAGCAAAAATACAGTTAAAATGCATTTATAAGCGTTTTTCCTACGAGAAAATATCACTACGTAGTTTTCTTCTAGGAATGTTTATTGAAAAGAACATTGATGATGTGACATTATAATGACGCCGTTTTTTTCTTGACAAACATACCCTTTCAAAGAGAATTTCAGAATAGTCTTGAACTTGAGTTCTATAGTCACAAATCGACGAAAAATTAAAGTTCACTCAAATTTAAGAAAAAAGTTAAATTTGGTCAAGTACGAAAAAACGCGGGATTCATTTTTGGAAAATAATATTTTTACGTTGATTCGGAAGTGTTTAACTCAAATTATACGGAAAACTTCAGGAAAAAAGTCGGAGGAAGAACTTTAGGAAAGTCTTCTGGTTAATCATACAGTACAGTGCACTGGTTCCGAATAAAATAACTTTTTCTACCATTATCATTAATTTTTGGTTATCAAAGTTTTATCAACCAACCGTGTATTAAGTTTTAACGGTGAATAGAAGGATTTCCGTCAAGAGATTGAGCTATCCAGTTTTTATTTATCAGTCACTAAATAGAGTAAGATGAGATACATTGAGTAAATAGTTAAAGCTCTCCTTTTTAGGTATATTTTATTTTGGGCGAGCTATAATAAGGTAGGAACGGCAAATTTTTTAATTATTTTTAAATTGTAGCCCTTGAAAACATATGAAATAAACATGTTTTCAAGTTTAGATTTGTCTCGTAGACATTGTCGTTTGAAAAAAACGCTTATCTTTTGACTATTCACCTATACGCCGGACGTCTGGAAAAAATAACATTTATTTTCAAATGCGTGGGTTTTCGCGGGGGCTTACGTAGGCTTTTGCGTGGGTTCACCTATGCGCGGGACCCTGCTGTATTATAGGTACATTTTTTTTAATTATCATTGCTTTAAAATGAGAAACCGTTATTGAAATTGCCTTTCATTCACCTTGGGATCTTCCGGTTTTTCATTTGCCAGCAATAGCTGACATTTAAAAAAAAATGTTTTCTTTTGATAGTTATATTTTTTCAACGGCTAAAAAATCTAAAAACATAATATTTAAGCTCAAATAATTAAAAAATGCTTAGTTTTGCCGTTCTTACCTTATCATAGGCTATGAGTACTTATTCCGCCCCCTAAATAGATTTCGACGTTCATTGTCAAATAATCACTATAAGATCCAGGGAGGTTTTGATTTTCGGGCGTCCACGGGCTAATGATTATTTTTCAAAACCGTACCTCAAAAGATATCTCTTTAGTCCACGTTAAATCTCGCGATATATGGCGAGAAGAAATAGAAAACATTTTTCGAACAGTATATAAATTCTTTTTTAGGAAGAAGAACTGTTTGTCCGTAATAATGCCCCTCGTGCAAATCAGCGACTAAACCATCGACGACGTCATCTTTCAACTGGTGACGGCGAGCCATTTATTAGGTAAAAATTAATTTGTCTGATGTCTTGATAATTGACGTGATTTTCGCAATAACAAAATATTGTTTTTATCCTGTAAGAAAATATTTCCGTTTTCATATATTGACAACAACCGATAATTTTGCTAAAATTAATTTTCGCTTTGATTGAGTTTCATTCACGTAAATCTACGTGAAAATATTTAGCGGAAATTACTAGGATTTCATGACTAGGATTTGGGTTTAAAATTTTTTGAAAAAAAAGCTGAAAACGAATTAAAAAAAAATCTCTAACAATTGACAATCGCAATAGTCGATATCACATTAGATTTAATTAATGAAGTATTTTTTCTAACACCATAGTGGTGCACCATAAAAACATGATATTTAAATTTCATCATTTTGTCCTTATAGACCCAGTATTTGAAAGCGAACACCTTCAGACAAAACTAAAGGAGTTGATAAAATTTATTTTGCGTCCACGAGTTCAACATAGAAATCAGATTTTGAGCAAGATTTTTTCGGCGATTTAGTTGTCAATAAATGAGTTTTTAAACCCCATTATGAGCACTAACTTCGATTTTTAACAAAAACTGCATTTTCTTGATTTTCATAACCATGACCGTTCTCGAAAAGACATTTGCTATATTTCACGTAAAAAAATTTTCGAAAAAATTTCTGTTAATATTTTTTCCGATCACTTCTCAGTAGAGATAGTAAGCTCGAGCGACCTTGAGTGAACTAGTATACAATTTTCCATATATCACTAATAACGTAATTTTGAAATTGAGACTGGTTGCGAAACGAAGAACCCGCTAAAAATATCAATTTCACCCTGGATCCCGTGTTTTTATTGATAAATACGTAGAGTGAGCAGTGGTAGAACTACAGAGAAAATTACATTAGTAATTACATCAGAAAATGTACAGTAGTTTATAAACATATATGAGCAATATAAGGGATGTTAACCCAGTAAAAAAGTTTAGGCCATCTAGTTGTCAGAATTCTGCACAAGATTTTTTCGTTGATATCGATAGTTCAAAAGTTAGAAATTTTCCCGCTGCGCATCCTATTAATACCACAATACTTTAAATTAAAAATAAAATGAAAACCGCAGTTCAGGAACATTTGAGGGCTACTACGGATATATTAAAAATTAACGTTTATGTTTTTGCTATAATTTTGTTTTTAGAAATCGAGCGAATTCTATGAAAACAATTTATACCGCTGGACGACCACCATGGTACAAAACTACCAAAAGTGGAAAAGATGGTAAAATAATTTTGAATTAGATTTTTTATTCGGTAAATTCATTTTATAAAAGTTACATATTTTTGCATCTTTTGTTTGCAAAAAATACTTTTTTAAAGAGACGCACAAAAAAAGCCTTTGCTTTTTCCAGAAACAAGAAAACGACATAACGTCGAAATAAAGCCAAAACCTACGAATTTTTAATTTGGTGTGTCCCTCTAAGGACCATATCCATAACGATGCCGGAGTGCCTTAAAAAAAATTTCCTGTACTTTTTAAGCACAAAATATTTTTAAGGAACTCGGGGATCGGCGATTTCGCATCGTTCTCGATATAGATGTGAATATTTTTAAAGCGTAGAGCAAAAAAAGCTCTTTTTATATTTTCAGTTTATAAAACACCTGTTTTTTAAAAAAATTTACTGAAAAGCAAAAAAAGGTCTTCATTATTATTCGGCCAAATAAATTTGTATAATTGATAAATAACTTCCGATTTTTTTAAATGATGACAATATGGCACCAAAACCTAAAGACTATATGGCAGAATCTTAGCTGTTCTCATAGACGAAAACCACAGTTAAGGAGGTTGTAGGGTCTTCAAATCTAATATTTTTAACGCCTATAACTTTTTAATGGCCCATAATAGAAACAGTTCAGTTACATACTACGGAAGCTAAGAACCTCGGCCGTTTAGAAACTTTCATGTACCATTGTTATCTGCCATAACCGACCGGTTAACCAACATCAACCAAACTACTAGCGGGTTCAGTTCAAATTTTTTAGCTTGAACCAAATCACGAAAGACTATTAAATACTCTTAGCCGAGACATTGTACAGTATGTACTTTTTTTACCTGCGAAGTGAAAATTGTCCTTTAGCTAATTACGGCCAATAAAAAATAGTAACTAAGGTAGCTTTTCTTGATAAGGCTCCTACGGTTTTTGATGGAGAGGGGGGGGCCCACCCTAAAAGAAAAGCTACAATAAGTGGATTTTATTTTCAAACGCCTTGACATCGGTTATAAGCTTGGCCGTTTCCAAAATAAATCCACCTAAGTTACCATTTTTAATTGGCCGTAATTAGCTAAAGGACAATTTTCACTTCGCAAGTAAAAAAGTACATACTGTAGACTCATTTTTTTTAATAATTCTAGTGCTAAAATCACCTGCACATACTGTTTTTGGGGAAAAAGTTTATAGCGGTATGTTTATACATAGAAACTATCAGGAATTTGAATATAGCAATATTCAGACAATTGGCCAGCGTGATATAGAGCCGTTTTGAAATTTCGACAAGGGGCACGCCTGAGCTCAATTTAAAAAGAAATTCGAATTTTAGCTTTCCCGGAATCGTAGAATTTTTTTAATATCATTTTAGAAATCTCCGTGGTCGTTTTAGTCATACACACCAATAAAAATTTTTTATTTGTAGTGTAACACTACTAGTGTTCAACAAAATCACATTTTCTGATTATAAATTATCAAAAAAAATTTACGGATTTTTTTTTTCAAATTTTCTAGAAGATAATTGACTTTGGTGAACTCAGTTCACCATTTATTATGGTGTTAATTCTTCTGGATCAAAATATAAGATGGAGACCATACAACTTAACCTAGGGTCGATATTTTAACTTTATCAGTTTCATAAGTATCCCCTTAAGGGGGTACTGGTCGCTGGTTTTATGAGGCCTTAGGCGCAATATAAATGATCCAAAATGACCAGGGTGATAACAAAGTGCACTACCGACCGAATCATCGAAAATTTTTTTTTCGAAATTTTCGCGTTTTTTCGTTTTATTTTCTAAGTATTTTTTTCAAAATGAAGTCCAAAAATAACGTTTTCTTTAGTTTAAGGGTATCCCGGTCCCTAATTTGACATATTCTCGATAAAATATTAGCCAAACATGGCTTCAAAGATTTTATGCAGATTAGCCAGTTTGTAAAACTAGCCTTCATCTTGCGTAAAACATGTGTCAAATTTTTTTGTATGCATACACTCCCAGACACATAAGCGTTTTTCAAATGACGACAGGGAGACCCTAAGTCAAAATCGGAAAATCTAGTCTTCTCCCCAGGGCTTTATTTTGAATAAACCTGAAATGTAATATAACCTGTATAATTAGTCCATTAAAAAACTTTTTGAGGAGCGCTTTTTGTCGCGATAGACGTGTAAGTTTTTTCTAGAATATGCGTAAAGCACCGTTGTTTTTGGACTTTGTTCATCGGACAAATCTATCTCCTCCTAGGTTAAATTTCAAAACTTCATCGAAACTTTTTGCAAACGGCGTAGCTCAAAAACAAAATAGAACTTTGATGGCGGCCTCGGTCATTTTTTCAATTTCCGGACCGCGAGACTCAAGAACTATGAACTTTTTTGTAAGGGTCCACGTTGAACTAAAAAGTGTGCCTTTCCATTGTTTCTTGATTAGTTAGGCTCATCTAAAAGAAAGTGTGAAACACACTGAAGAGACAGCTTTCGGCTTACACTGGTAACCCAATAGTTTTGGAACTTTTAGGTGGTCAACCTTGATACACAACAACGCTCTATGTTTTGAGAAGATAATTTTTGTAGTAAACTAACTTGACTTAGCATAAATTACTCCTACATTAAAATCACGCAAAATTTCTCGATAAATAATTTTTTCTTGCCATTTGGGTGTTTTTGATGCGTTCAAAGAACATAAAAAATGATTCTCGGTGCATTTTGTATGATCATTAGTAACTAGCACAGAAAATGTTAGCATCTGTGTTTGCTGAGTGGACGGCGAGTTAGACCATAAAAGCTGTCAAGAAAGTCAGCAGGCTTGGACGGTAGACGGCTGAAGGCTGTTAGGGCGGTGGGGTGGTACCGGGGGGACGAGTGTCGCTGTAGCTTTCTTCTTCAGTCCTACTTACAAAAAAAATCGACAGTAACTTCTTTCTTTCGAAATTACAATGATTCTTGACCGCAGATTAAGTTGTGCGTCACCTAAGCACTGTTTATAGTTATGGTCTCTAAAATTTCACATAGCTCCGAACATAATTGACCGTAGCGTTGACAGGAGATATGTTGCTTGTGTCGTGTTTCTTTTTGAATTGGCACTATTTAAGCTGATAGTATCAATATGTTTTGACTTCAAAACTGGTGTATGGGACCTCACGCTGAATTTTGTTTCTTCTGCAGACGTAGCTACCTAAGTCTTTAACGCCATATATTTAGAGCTCCTGATCGGGAAATATGCTCTCTTTTTTAGAAATTCGGATTCAATTCTTCAGGGATTGTGTGAGTAATGAAGATGAGAAAATACTGTGAGCTGTCGATTGGCTGACGAGGCAGCCCTGCAATGAATAATCCTAATTATTCCAGCATGTATGAATTGGCTTTAGGACATATTTCGCTACGGCAAATATTGCTCAGCACGAATCACCAAGTAATACCTTGAATGTTTCCTTAGTTTTCACTACATCAGATATCCATAATTTTATATGGTTCTTCCAAAAGTTAATGAAATAAAGACTGGAAGGTTGTTATCTTACATTTTAATCATTGATTAGTCTATTTTGAACTCACTGTGGATTAAAACTATGGTTCTGAAACGCTTGATTTTTGTTTTCGCCAATTATCTTAACCACTTCAAGATCCAAAATCAATAAAGGCAAGTCATGCCGAATTTTAAAAAACGATAATTGCGCTGTCGTAATCAAGTCAATTTTATCTTTTCGAACATATGCTGAGCGCCAAACATACTAAATATAAGCGAGGTTGCCATCACTAGGCGTTCGCCGTTCACAGAATTGTTGTCCAATCGAAATTAAAAACTACCTTTACCATTTTGGCTTGGGTCCTCTTGTGTCGCTTATGCGTCAGGGAGTGTGTGCATACAAAGCCCTGGTTGGCTTATATTTTATCGAGAAAAATCAATTTCAGCGACCAGTACCCCCTTAAATTTTGGTAAATGTCTCTGCTAGGTTCTCAAATGTTAAATATTTTCGCTTTCCTCCGCGTTTTATTCAAATTCAAAACTATCAAAATAAATTGATTTTTCGTTAAAAAATTCTTCAGCTCCCCAGTCGTTTGTTATCGGTATTTGTGGAGGATCCGCTTCTGGTAAAACTACTGTATCAAAAAACATTATCGAAGGAATTGATGTTCCGTGGGTTGTTTTATTATCAATGGATTCCTTTTATAAGGGAATAACTACTGAAGAAGACAAACAATTAGCAGCCAGCGGGGATTATAATTTTGATCACCCAGATGCATTTGACTGGGATTTGGTAAGAACTAATCTATAAAAAATAATTTGAATGCTAAAATTGACCTAATTTTTCATAAAATAAAAACATTTTTTGGAAAGAAAAATTAAAAAAAAAAATTAAGGCTAAAGGATTTTAATATTTATTTTATTTTTTCCCTAAATTCTTGCTAATTTTGACTTTGAAACAGAAAAATATTATAGATGAAAATGAATTTGAGGGTGAATGAGGAAAATTTTATTCTGGTTTTAAACCTATAAAAAGAATTTTTTTCGATTTTACATTTTGTAACTTTCAAAAAAGAATCGCCAAAAATTGGAGTGTTCGATCTCATCCAATTTTCAAGATAATGAGAGACGGATTTTGCATACCTCGGAACAAATTCAACAAAAAAAACGGGAATCATTAAATTTTTGAATGAGGTTCCACATGACTGGTGATTGAACCAAGTTTGTGACAAAAATACCAGTTTCAGAGTTCATCATACGATTTCTTTGAAAAGTTGTGGTTCGATGTTTTTTTTGTTTAGGAGTGCGATGCATTAATTAAATTCGACAAAATATGCGGCTAATAAACATTTTACAATTAATTTATGAAATAAAACTCCTGTGATGTGGTCGCTAACCCACATTACTCATATTTGGTATATTAACCACTTCTAATTTGAAAAAAGAATTGTATTTTATAGCCAGTTACCATTTCAATTACGTGTTATTGATCACTGTGGATTTTTTCACTATGGCCTTCTTTCTTTTGGTGCTTAAGGGGGTTCTATAGCAGCCCATATCTTTTTGTACTGAAAATGTGTTTGACTGGATTTTAGAATTTATTGAATCTCCACGTTAGATATGTTTAAATAATAAAGAAATAAAAATTTTGAAAAAAATTTAACTTCTGGAATTTTTTTCATAAAATTTGAAACAAGCTTATTGTTGAGTTACATAGGATTCTATAGGCAAGTCGCTATCTATTTTGAACTAAAAGAAGCTAAAGGTCTGATTTTTATGATTTTTGATATAACGTGGCTTTTTTGATCATATATGACTCAAAAAATCGTTAAAAAATTACCAAAAAATTTCGGAAAATAAATAAATTTCTGAAGTGTCGAAAGAGAGGTAAAAATCTTTCTGTCTAGCGCTCGAACGGTTAATATTTGGTCATAGGTTTATAATACCGTTCCAAAGTAGGCTAAAGAAACTAGACCCGTCTAGAAAAACTGATTGACAATTGCTAAAATAAAAATCGTACTCCTGGGAGTTAAAAATGAAATCGTCAAATCAGGCACAACAGTTTTGTAACGGGGTGACGGAACGTGTAGTTGCACGGAAAATAGTTGCGCATGTAGCAGGGAAAGAAAAATACAACTGGGGGTGGCCAAAAAATAGCAAAAACAGTCTTTTCGCCAGCTTTTGATACCTTTTTAGTGAGAATGGTGGAAAAAGGAACAACAGTTTTTTCCGCCTTTGAATTTCGCAAGATAATGTGTGTTCAAATTTTGAAAACATTTCCTAATAGGGAGCTCCGAGATAGATGAGGTGGCGAGCGTTCAGAAATTTTTTTTCGTCGTTGTGTGGGTTGGTTCATAGGGATCGTGTGACTTAAAATATGATTCAAACGTCTTTCAGAGATGCGAACTAACTTTATCAGAATGGGTGGCCGGGAGTCTATGCCGAGGAGAAGTAGGCAATTTCAAAAATTCCATTTTGCCGTAAGCCCCCTTAGTCTTCTCTTTGCCTCTTTTACTTTTTGAAGTATAGAACTTTGTCGAGGCAGCGCGGTCAAACTCAAAATTGACATGAAGTTTTACATGAAATTGGCCCAAAAGTGAGTGGGGGCTTTCACAGTATGAAATTTTTCAATAATTTTATGTGTAAAAAGATGTGGAAGTAATGTGTATCCCATCAGTCAGAAAAGTCATGCGACGCTATTTGCACTGATACTTGGCGCTAATCAGGTCAAACTCCCGGCCGGGGGTTTCATAGATGCGCAGATGTTGCGTAGAACTCCTTGAAGTGGTAGCCAATGTAAGGCGGATTTTTTATATTGATATTGGTGAAACTAATATAGTCCAGTTTTTCTCCAAATGATTGTTTCACGCCTAAAAAATATTTTTCATTCAATGCGTTTTAAGGTATACCCAGGGTCCCTAAGTTTGACATATTCTCCGATTTAAATATTAGCCAAACACAGGCTATCAAGATATTTTCATTTCAATTCAGCCAGTTTGTGAACTAGCCTTTCATCTATGCGTAAACATAGTGTCAAAACTTTTTTGCTGCATACACTCCCAAGACACATCCAAAGACCAGTGAGACCTAAGCCAAAACGGAAATCGTATTCTCCTCTGCCAGGTTATTTTTCGAAACTAAACCCTAAATTACTAACATAACCCTGCCCATATAATCTACGTTTATTCTAATAACTCTTCTGCAGGAGCGCTCTCTTAAGTCGCATAAGTGCTATATTTCTTTACTAAGAATATGCAGCATAACACACCACCGTTTTTGCGACTTTGTATCATCGGAAATCTGTAATCGTCATCCCTAGGTGTAAATTTCAAAAAATTCACTCCAAATTGTGGCACACCCGGCTCTACCAGCTCGACACAGACGATAGGAAACTTGCTTGAGGAGCCGTTTTTTTCAATGTATTGACCCCGCAAACTTCAAAATGAATGATTTTTCAAGGTCACGTGGAAAAAATTTTCCGAAAAAAAAATGTAGCTTCGATTTTTTTTCGATAGTAGGCTCAAAAAAAAGCTGGAGAAACACTTGAAGAGAAAGTTGGCTTATTTCAACCGATATTTTGAAGTTATTAGTTGGTTCGTGAGCGGAACGGATAAGTGTATCCCGGTTCCTACATTTTTCTGAGTTATTATTGTCATTAAAAATGCACCAAATTCAATTGTTTATCTTTTGAACGCCATAAAACACACCCAAATTGAAAACCAAAATTTTTCGAAAATTTGCGATATATTTTTGAATTTTTTTCTTAAGTATTTTTCTCAAAATTATGTTCACACATTAACGTTTTGTGTCAATCTGGCACCACCTAAAACAAATATCGGCGTTGACGCTTACGCCAACTGTCTCATTCAGTGTTTCCCCAGCTTCTTTTGAGCCTTAACTTTTCTGAAACAAATCGCAAGCACATTTTTTCACGTGACCCTGAAACAATTTATATTTTTTTGTTTGGGGCCGGAAATTTGACAAAAGCCCAACCTACGAAGTTTCATGTTTGTTTAGAGCTTAGCGTAATAATTGCAAAAAATTCTTGAGTTAAATTTTGAAATTTAACCTGGAGGAGATAGATTTTTTTCGGACTGAAGAAAAGTCCAAAACCAGGTATTTTTGGGACGGTTTTTACGTTATTCTGTGGATAAAATATAGCACTTATCGACAAAAAACTCCACTCTACACAAGTTTTGAACTATACATAATTATACAAGTTATGTTAAAATTTGAAGTTTATTTCAAAATAAAAACCTGGGAGGAGATTTTAGATTTTCCGTATTTGGCTTAAGGTGGTCTGTGCGCTTATGTAGTGAAGGAGTGTGGTCATACAAAAAAGTTGTTGGGCCAATTTTTTTCGCAAGTTGAAGGCTAGTTCTACAAACTGGCTAATCTGACCCAATCATATCCTTGAAGCCGTTTGTTTTGCTACTCTTCATCGAGATATGTCATATTATAGGGACCGGTGAGTAATCCTGAAAAGGATTGTTGTATCTTTAGAAGAATTTTGTTTTTAGTTGAATTTATTGTGTTTGAGGATGGTTCAAATTTTTTCCGCGCGTCGGGAACCTCGAAGCATGGGAGCAGTGGAGGAACAAGTATATAAGATTTCTTTTTTAGGTAGCGGCGGGGGGTTAATATCCACCCACTCCTACTCAGTTCATTTTTTCTCGAAGACCATGCCAGATATCAACAAAACGGTTTTTCTGGCCTAGGGTGTGCCGGGTAGAATTTTTGTGGCACGCTAAAACTTATTTTTTCTGCCTTCAACCGGTTGGCCGGTAATCAATTTTGAAATCACCGTTTTTTCTGACGGCAAATAAAGAAAATTTCAATTTTATGTTGGCAAAATAACGTAATCTAAAGATTTAGTTTTTAGTTAAAATTTTTGGTTTAAGTTCAAATTTTCTTCGGTCGGAACCTCAAGCATTGAGCTTTTTTAGAGATGAACCAAATATATAAATCTGTTTTACACAAAATTGAAAGAAATACTTTACGTTGTAGTTTTTAGTTTATATAATTGTTTAAAATAAAAATTGATTAAACAAATAATTAAGAATGGCCGATATCATCCGTAAATTAAAGATGAAAAAGTGTATGGAATTCCTATTTGATGATTTGTCAAAGTCATAGTAGACAAGCTGATACAAAAAGAATTACGGAAGCAACAGTTGTAGTTTTTTGAAGGAATTATGGCCTTTTTCAAACAAAGAAATCCGAGATCTGTTATGGATATTGAAAATTATATATCGAGTTTTACAAAATTTTTTTAATTTTCTTTTAAGCCCTTTATTAAAAATTATTTTAAACGCAGATATTAGTTTTGTTTATTAGCTAGCGGGAGGAGAGTCACTTTTGAATTTGATTAAAACGACACCCTTATAATTGTATGAATGACACTTTTTCTAAGATTCAAGTTTTTTTCCACAACCTTAAACCCCTCTGATTGGCATGGAGCTATTTTCTAAAATACAACCTGTAATATTACAGACTCAGAAATTTGCAGGTGCTTCCCCCCGAATGATCTCATTTTTTTTTAGGAAATAATTTTTCCTGACAACTGCTTCTTGCATTTTCACTTTTGTCCTTGACGGCGCTGTGAAGGGTAAATTTTTATTTCTTAACCCCTGGAATTCCACAGCAAACAACAAGTTCCCGCCAACCCCGCGCACCACGACCGCCGACCTTATATCGGCTATTCATACTTTGGACGTTAATTACATAAAGTCAGAGGCAGTTTGAGCTTCCAATTACTTTTGCCATGGGAACGTCTGAAAACGTTTATATTTTTGCATTCTCATGTCAGTCAAATTCTAGGAATTTTGATTTTTTTAGTTCTAGAAATATAGTTGGAACCAAGGTTGTAGCATTGTATCACGTGATTGACGGTGCCATCGTTAGTCTTTTCACAATTTTGATTTTATGTGGTTAACCCATAACGCTACAAGTTANTGGAATAAATATAGCACTTATCGACAAAAACTCATCTACAAAGTTTTGTATACTAATTATACAAGTTATGTTAAAATTTGAGGTTATTTCAAAATAAAACCTGGGAGGAGATAGATTTTCCGTTTTGGCTTAGGTGGCTCTTGTGCCGCTTATGTGTGAAGGAGTGTGGTCATACAAAAAAGTTTTGGCCAATTTTTTTCGCAAGTTGAAGGCTAGTTCTACAAACTGGCTAATCTGAATAATATCCTTGAAGCCGTGTTTTGCTAATATTTCATCGAGAATATGTCAATTTAGGGACCGGGATACCCTTAAAAGGATTTTTTTATCTAAAGAATTTTGTTTTTAGTTAAATTTATTTGTTTAGATGTTCAAATTTTTTCCGGTCGGAACCTCAAGCATGAGCCTTTTTTAGAATGACCAAATATATAAATCTTTTTTAGGTAGCTTTTCTTTAAATCCACCCACCCTACTCAGTCATTTTTCTCGAAGACCATGCCAGATATCAACAAACGGTTTTCTGCTAGGTGTAGCCGAGTAAATTTGTGGCACCTAAAACTTTTTTTTTCTCCTTCAACCGGTTGGCCGGTAATCAATTTTTGAAATCACCGTTTTTTCTGAGGCAAATAAGGAAAATTTTCGAATTTTTGTTGTTGTCATAAATAACGAATCTAAAGAATTTAGTTTTTAGTTAAATTTATTTGTTTAAATGTTCAAATTTTCTTCGGTCGGAACCTCAAGCATGAGCCTTTTTTAGAATGACCAAATATATAAATCTTTTTTACACAAAATTGAAGAAAATACTTTAGCTGGTAGTTTTTGTTAATAATGGTTTAAAATAAAAATTGATTAATCAAAATAATTTAAGATGGCCGATATCATCCGTAAATTAAAAGATGGAAAAAGTGTTGAAGTTCCTATTTATGATTTTCAAAGTCATAGTAGACAAGCTGATACAAAAAGAATATACGGAGCAACAGTTGTAGTTTTTGAAGGAATTATGGCTTTTCAAACAAAAGAAATCCGAGATCTGATGGATATGAAAATTAAATAGTTACAAATTTTTAATTTTCTTTTAGCTTTATAAAAAATTCTTAAAACGCAGATATAAGTTTTTGTTTTAATTTTTAGCTATTTTCGAGGAGAAGATCACTTTGATTTGATAAAACGACACCCTTATAAATGTATGAATGACACTTTTTCTAAGATCAATTTTTTTCCACAAACCTTAACCCTTCGAGGCATGGAGCTATTTTCAAAAACACCTGTAAATTACAGACCAGAAATTGCAGGTTGCTTCTGAATGATTCATTT
>SCLH01000562.1:62311-83354 GCA_004367855.1 Oikopleura vanhoeffeni | reverse complement strand
AATAAAAAATGTTCATATCATGGTGGAATACCGGTTTTATGCGGGTTAAAGCAAAAAAATATTCGAATTTTGAAAATTCTAGATTGTTTTGAAAAAAATAATTGTCACCATGAGATTCCTTGGGTCAACTTTAGTCATAACCGATATTGATGTATCATAAATTAATTCTATAAAGGGCTAAAAAAAACCGACACCTCCCACAAAAAGTCATTGATCAATGGTTTTGACAAGATTAAGGGTAGATCTACAATATGGCTAATCTTAATTATCCCATAGTTTCTCGGTTAGGCTGAGTTCTCATCCAGAAAAGTCAATTCCAGCGACCAGTACCCCCTTAAAGTACAAAATTTATAACTCTTCAACAGTTTTCGTCGATACAGAAAGTGATATCCGATTAGCACGACGGCTGATGAGAGATATTAGTCAAAGAGGACGTCAAATGAACGATGTTCTTAATCAATATAATAAATTTGTCAAGCCAGCATACGAAAAACATATATCACCAACGTATGTAAAAGATTAAATAGCCCTTGAAAAATTGACAACCGGAATTAAAAATTTGAATATAATTTGAGTTCCTCATGAAAAATTATTCTAGAATACCTCATGCAGATATTGTCGTGCCTCGTGGTGGAAATAACAAAGTTGCTATTGAGCTTATTATCAAGCATGTCAGAAGAGAATTGGCATCAAGGCACCAAGATGTCGTAAGAACAACTGAAGGAAATGGTTTAAAATTATCGAAAATTTTCTTCGAGATTTTTTTGAATTTGGCGTGTTCATTTTTTAACTTGACCCTCTGGTGCCGTTTGTACAAAATTTTACCCAAAATAATACTGATCAGAAATTTTTAGCAAAAGTTCAAAAAATCAGTCTCATATCACAAACGGTGACGGTCAAATTATTTTCCATTTCAGATCGTACTTTTTTAGATTCTTTCAAACATTTTCTGGTATTATTATGGGTTTTGTAATATCAAAAAGAGTTCAAGTTCAATTTGTTTTCGATTTTAATCTATATTGTAGGTTTCTAAGCAAAAGTATAGGGATTTTCCCTGTCAGGTAGATTTTCCAGTGAAATTCAAATATACATTATTTTATAGAATTTAAAGTAAAACGATATATACAAATTATAAGTTTCGATAAACAATGAAAATTATTTCTTAATTAGAATAAAATAATTTTTTTTAAATAAATAAACCTTCAATAGTGCCTATGAATGCTGCTCTTCCAGATCAATTAAAACTTTTACCACAAACAAGCCAGATAAAAGGAATTCAAACTATCGTTCGAAATCGATATACCTCACGAAATGAATTCATTTTTTATTCCGAAAGACTGATGAGAATAGTGTTCGAATTCGCTCTATCATTTTTACCTCATCAAACTTTTACGGTTAATACCCCTCAAAATATAACGTATGAAGGCACTAAATTCTCTGGAAATGGGTTATGTGGAGTTTCTATATTGCGGTAGGTTATAAAAAATTAAAGTTACAACACAATAAAATTTGTGACCGGTTTAGGTAGCTTGTCGGTGTGTCAAAATAAAAAAAGCCAAAAAATTTCTCTTGAAAAGTTACCCCCCCAGCCATATTTTAAAATGTCTATTATGGTCAGTTCTCTATAAACTGATATTTACCGGTGTTTTTCGCCGATTACTGGTCAACCGTTCGAGGTGAGAAATAGAAAAAAAATCCGTGGTTAAAATTTGCTTGGCTATTTAATACAAAAAAAAGTTTCTGGATATCTCTTACCGTTTGGTCTACAGAAGGGGGGTTCCTTTTAAAAAAAGCTACCTTAGTAAACACGTTATGTTCGGTAAAAATGTGTTGTAAAATGGTATAGATTTTCTCTATTGGTTCACGCGTGAGTTTCATCGCTAAAACCACTACATTACCAAATTTTCCTTCCAAGGAAAAATGAAACGAGATTTACGCCAACCTTATAATTAAAAACTAATTTACCATTGTGTGATATATAAAACATTTAGTGCAGGAGAAACGATGGAAAATGCATTAATGAAAGTCACAAAAGATATTCGAATGGGAAAAATTTTAATCCAATCAAATAAGGCTACGAAAAATCCAGAACTTTATTTTCTACGATTACCAAGAGGAATAAAACGTGATCACTGTGTTTTAATGGATGCAAGTATAACAACTGGTGCCGCAGGTAAGAATAAGCGATATTGAAATGAATAAATAAAATTCTCGATCAGTATAAAAATATTGCNTATTTTTGGTACACAGAAGATTATATTATTCCTGACAAACAGTTTGCATACTTTTTTTACCGTGTACACAGGGCACAAGTTAACTACTACTATTTATGATCTGTTTCAGATACGGGTTAATCAATCCCAAATAAATTAAAAAGAACATTAATAATTTCCCAAATTAATCAATAACCTAAAAATTACAAATATTTTTGTTCGCAAATCCCAGACAAACGAAATTTTATTAACTCGGAAAAAATTCAGATTTTCAATGCGGGAAAAAAAGTAATATCGGTAATACTGGCATAAAAATGGAATCACTAGACCATCACTCTCAGCGGTAGCTCATTTCGACAAAATAAGTGATATCCTTTTACCAACGGAACTTCATCTCAAAAACGTTGACTATCTCTATAGCGCGAGTTAGAATCCCACTGATGTTGTATACAGCTGAAATGAGGCCTATCCGGAATTGAAATGTTGGTTGAGTAAAGATACAGTATGTAAAAAATTGTTCGAGACCAAAAGCTCCAATTTCCTCTGGATTGAAAGTAATTCTCCTGCCAATTATAGGTTTTGATCCAGAGAAATTTCCCTTGTTGGTCTCGATCAATTTTTTTACATACTGTAGTTAGTATATATCAAAAATATGAGTCAGCAAATTGAAATGAAACGGGCCAATGAGGCTCTGGGGTACCCATGACTAAGATTTGTTCATGAAAGAACGTTTATTGATAAATTACGCGCGAATGTTAGAAAATTTACTTGAAATTACGAATTTTGACAAATAGAAAAAAAATATTGACCATCTGTCAAATATAAATTTAATACTTTCTTTAATTTTTTTTTGCTCGAGAATCTTCTTACCTTGAATTTTTTTTGATAATTTTTTCTTATTTCGGGTCATAAATAACTAAAAAACTATTTTTCAACAATTTCAGAAAGCTTATCAATTCGAATGATTTCGTAAGTGATTTTCTGAGTGATTGCTTGAGTGATTACATACTGATAAAATTTACCGGTCCCAATATCAAGCACCCTTGCCTATAATCATACACAAGACAATCACTTAGACAACATTAGTCAGATTAAAACACGCGCTTTAGAGATAGTAAACGTTTTTAAGATGGAGTTCCGTTGATAAAAGGATATACGTTGATGTGATTCAAATAATTTTAACCGATTAAGCCAATCAGGGCCAATGTAACGATCTTTTTATTTTCGTTCTACATTCACGGGAGCGTAGTTGATTCAATCAGAATGCGAGAGCACGAAATTTTAACCAGATCCAAATAGAAAACATACATATACATTTAATCAATTATTTCTTTAATTATTTTGCTCAAATGCTGGAAAAAATTCAAAATGCGGAAAAAAATCGAACTATAAATCAATAATTTATAATTTAAAATATTATTTCGCTCAAATGCAGAAAAAAGAATTTCAAATGCGGGAAAAAAATCTAACTTTTTTTGTAACATGACCCCTAGTGAGTCATTTTGAAGTTTGACCTGAAATAAGGTCATATTTCAAAGTTTCACCCTAGAAAATAATCAATGAAAAATTTGAGAGCTCTCGTTACCAAAAGCAATTTATTTGACCTTTCCGTTCTCCAGATAGCCGCAATAGGCTACAACCGATTTATTGATTCATTTATATTTAGCAATGATGGCTATTCGCGTTTTATTGGACCACGAAGTTTTGGAAGAAAACATTCTATTGGTGTCTCTCATCATGGCCGAACCAGGTGTTCATGCGATTGCGTATGCTTATCCTAAAGTCAAAATCATAACTGCTGCTATTGACCCTGAAATTTCAAAAGGAATGTGGAAAATCAAAAATTCAAATTGCAGGATTTTCGTTAACGAATTCGCGTTAAAACGAATGCATTATGGAATTTTGAACCATAAATTGAAAGTAAAATATTTTAGTTATCAAAAAAGCTACCTTATTAGGAAAAAATGATAATTTTAGACAAATTTATAAAATGAGGAATAATTATTTCAGCTTTTGGCAAATTTTCCTCAAATTTTACGGTGTTGTGCTGGAAACCATATTCCAAAATTTTATCAACTCTACGTTTTTTCCATTCAAAATCGTTGGATATTTCGAACTTCGAAGAAAAAATTTTCTTGAATGTTTTTTTGCGATAAAATTGATTTTTTACTTGAATTTATTGCAAAATAAATTAACAAATAAAAAGACATTAAAGACAATAAAAGACATTATTAACTTGTTAATTTTATGAGTTACTCAAAAATTTTAATTAGTGCAAAAATTTAGTTTTTAAAGTTTAAGAAAAAGCGGAAAAACCTCAAAATTTGGTCTCAATCTGCTGAAAGATAAAAAGTATTCGACTTTTCAAAATTTTTTATAAAATTATTGGAGAATTATCCACAAAAAAGATTATAAAATTATTCCGGGACTTGGAAACTTTGGAGATCGATACTTCGGAACGAGTGAGACGAAAAACCATCCTTTGCCTAGAGATCCATTTATAGAAATCAAAGTTGAAAATTAATTTCATCTATTCTTTAATCCAAAATCCTATGACAAAACTGTTAACGTTTATGATGCCATTTTATTCGTTTTATTATGCTTTGTCACATTTTTCTGCAAAAGATGTGTGGCATATTTTTTATGATGAACCCTGATGGGTTTCAGTTCACCGAAACAAATTTCAGGCCTTGTTTTTACGGTGAAGGTATCTTTCGCATCCAAAAACTTTCAAAAACAAAAAAATATTTGAAATTTTGTTAAAATGCAATGTCTGTGACAAGCAATTGAAAAAATTGATGCGAAAGATACGCAGCAGCCTGTTTTTCTAGAAAACATTTTATTCATATATAAAATGTTGAGTCAGATTTAGTCTGAAATTGTTGGTTTATGAGAGATGTACATGCATGTACCTGGTGAGCGTAAAGGAAATTAATTTTCGAACCATTTTGAAATTTTTTATTCCAAAAATAATGTTGATACCGTTAACTATAGAAATTTGCGTCCTTTAAATTTAAATAACACAGAAAGGTTTGCGATATTTGGGAGTAATTGTCATGTTTTGAAAATTAAATGTATAGCTGCTGTACTAAAGCATAATTTTATGTTTTTGCTTGGATCTATTGACCTTACAGTTTTAAGTCGGCAGTATCTTTCGCATAGAAAATTGTTTTGGAACTTTCAAATTAGGTAAAAAACTAAAATTCGAAAAAAGTGAAGTACCAAAAAATTTCGATGCGAAAGATACATTCATCAAGTTTTTAATATTTTCATTTTGACTCGTACATGATAAGTTCAATCACAAATAAAATAGAAGTTAAGCTAGACTAGGTCTTACACCAGAATCTCATTCGCAGAAAGCAAAGATTTATCATTGGACAAATATAAAAACGCATTTTATAACCGGACCGCACTCTTAAAGGAGTGGGCGTCGCTGATTTGGGGTTTTGCTATGCCGATTCTCGACAAACAGGCAGAGGTAATGATTCAAAAACTTTTGTAGCTTGACGAACAACTCTTCAAGATAATTTTTAAAACTACAGTAATCTGATACTATGCCACCTACGCAAACACAGAGACTTCAAAATAGACCTCTAAAATCAGACTAAAAAACTATCTCCTCTCGCAATTTTGGAGATTTTTTCTCGATTTTTATTTAGAGACATCACTGATGTCACATCAGAGCGGCAATACCAATCTTTGATCGTGGCTTTTTCTGGATTTTTTTTTCTTGGACGCAATAACGATAAAACGAGTTTTCGAACTTTTGAAAAAACGGGTTTTAGGGGCTCCGTAAAAAACTATCTCCTCTCTCAATTTTCGAGATAAACTTTCGATTCATAGGTGAAATGAAATCTACTTACGTTCTTAGAGGTTGATCGTGGTTTTTTTCATACATTTTGATTCCGGTTGATTCTGGAGGCATATTCCTTTATCACTTTTTGGTTAGAATGCGTAGCCACAACGTTAAAATCACACGTTAAAAGGAGTAGTGGCTACGCATTCTAACCAAAAAGTGATAAAGGGATATGAATTACTCTTTAATTTTCTAATATTTGGAACTCAAAAAAGAAATTTGACGAAAAAATATTTAGCTTTTGCTTTTTTCAAATATTCAAACACTTTTAAGCATTTTGCTGCTAAATTTAAGTTTCAGACCAGGGCTGGCCAAAGCCAACCAATTTTGTAGGCTTTAGCTTGGCTTGGTCATATCAAAAATTAATTTTGAAAGCTTGATCAAGCCAAAGTCAAGCCAAGCTAAAGAATCAAGCCAGCTGTGGCCAGGCCTGTTACAGACTGCAAAAGAAAAAAATTATGACAAATTTAAAAAAATTCAAAATTAAAAAAAAAAATCAAGATCGTTTTTTCGATATTGCGTCCAAGAAAAAAAAATTGGAAAAGGCCACAATCAAAGATTGGCATTGCCGCTCTGATGGCTCTGAATAAAAATCTAGAAAAAAATCTCCAAAATTGTATAATGTATGGGTATATTTTGAAGTCTCTGTGTTTGCGTAGGTGGCATAGTATCAGATTACTGTACTTTTAAAAATAATCTTGAAGAGTTGCTTTTCAAGCAACAAAAGTTTTTGAATCATTACCTCTGCCTGTTTGTTGAGAATCGACATAGCAAAACCACAAATCAGTGACGCCCACTCNATAGGTGATTTATTATATCCATCACCTGGTTTTCGCAATCCTCAGTCCAAATGTAACCTTTATTTATGATTTCCATTGAATTGAAAAGTAAATAAAGGTTCATCGAGACCCCTTTGACACTTTCCAGTTGATCATTTTTATTTTTGAAAAAGATCGTCAACTGATCGAAATCGATTTCCTTCATAATTCGCACGAAAGCTACCGTGTAGATCTCGGTAAGTTCGTGTATGTCTTGGAGCACTTTGGCTTTGTCTAGGACATCATTTGCTAAAAACTTTTTAGTAAAAAATAGATTTCTATTTTTAATTTTTGGAAAATTTCTCTTAATAAATAATGAGTGTTAAAAAATTTCTTTACAAATTTTTCTTTTAATATTTCTTAAAAAATTTTTGAGAAACGAAAATTGTATTTTATTATTCACGGTTTATTTCCGGAAAAAATTTAAATACTTGTAAAAAATTTAAAAAGAAAAGAAATAAATAAAGTGAAAGCTTTTAGAAGCGTGAAATCTTTAATAAATGTAACGCGTGTAAAAGGGGTTTTTGAATCGTAAATTAATTAATATAAGTATAATTATTTATTAAAAAATGCCGAAATTTATTTTATCATGTTCTCGATATTTAGGTTTATTGTACAAGAATATTACATTTTAATTTTTCGCTTTTTATTTCAATAATTTTTAAGATAACTTAGAGAAATAAAAAGTCGCTTTAAATTTAATTTCGAAGAAATTTACCTATAACGATTTCTTCATTAAAACTGAATTCATTGCGGCCTCGATTTACGCATGTAGAATTATAGGAATCGTCAAGGATGAGATTTGTGATACGATCCTCCTTCCAAACTTCGTAAGGTTTGTCTTTAGGACCCCAATCCCGTTTTCTTGGATATTCATTGAAAGTTGGGGATCGGATTTTTTTATCGATTAAATCTTTTGTTAAATTCGGATCGATCATAACGGCGGATTTGTTGGAATTTTCTGAAAGTTCTTTTCGACGAACTTCGGTGAAACCATCCAAATTACTCGAATCAACGTTCGTTTCACCTTTTGAACAGTATAATTGATCACGGGGGTAATGTCCACCTCTTTGGGTCCGAATATGTTTATTCGGATTATCAATAAAATTATTGGAAAGAGGAGGACACGTAGATACAAATTCAAAAGGTAATTCGAACACCGAATCGTCATTTTGAATAGCTTCAAGTTCGTCAATCGGAATTCCGTTAACTGAGAAACTCAGTAAATTAACTGCCATGATTTCGAAGTATCTAAAAATAAGAAGAAATTTATTATAAATTTATGTTTTCTTAAAAATAAATTCGGAAAACAAGTTTTCAGTTATGAGATTTTTCTGAATTTTAAGAAAAAATAAGAATTTGTTATCAATAATTAGGATTTTTTGGCTGTTCTTAAAAATTACTTTTTACTTTTTAGAGAAAAAGTTGAAAAATTTGCCATGACTTTTGGTCTATTTAACCGTTTTCGGAAAAAATTTAGTCGCTTTACAAATTGTTTAAAGTTTCGAGAGTGGTAACTCGAAATTTTGCCATGAATTTTGGACTTTTTAACTGATTTCAAAAAATTTTAATTATTAAATCAGGATAGAATTAAAAATTTAACTTTCTTGTAAACCCAAATCTTTTTAATAATTTTCAAAAAATAGATTTTTGAAAAGAAAAATCAAAAAATTTGCCATGACTTTTGGTCTTTTTGACAGTTTTTAAGAAAAATTAGGTTATTTAAGAGTAACAAAAAATTAAATTTTTAAAATTTCGCCGTGACTTTCGCCATGAATTTCGCCATGAGCAAAAAAATTCAAAAATTAGGCATGAATTTTGGACTTGTTTTGACGATTTATGAAAAATAAAGGAGGCTCATTGAACAAAAAGTTAAAAATTTGCCATGAATTTTGGACTTTTTGGTTGATTTATGAAAAAATAAATGAGATTCAAGAGCCAAAAGTTCAAAAATTTGCCATGAATTTTGGACTTATTTTGGCGATTTTTGAAAAATAAATGAGATTTTTTTTTTTTAAAATAATTTGGAAAATTTGCCATGAATTTTGGACTTTTTCGCGTATTTTCGAAAATTTTAATGATAAAAATGAAAAAATATTGATGTTAAAAAAAGTTTGGCAAAGAAGTGAGATTTCTTTGACACTTTGGAAAATATTTCGGTGTGTGAACTATTGTCGTTAGATTTGAAGTATCCACCAAATTTTCCGGATTTTAGGCTCAGAAATGTGTCCCATATATTAGCACCATTGATTTATCCATTTTGCGTGATTAAAGCGATATCAAATGTGTGAATAGCTTCAAAAAATTTGTTGATTTCAATATTTTTAAAGGTTAAATCGAATTTTTAGAGATTCTGGAAACAATTCGAAGCTATTCAACCACTGACTGGAATGATTTACAGGTAAAATTTGAGGATTTTTAAAATTTTTTCCGAATAAAAAGGTTTTTCAGAATAGAAAATTGAGTTTTTATTCGAAAATTATCTCAAAAAATTGCTTTTTAAGCCATAAAATCAAAGTTTTTTTGGAATTTATTTAAATTTTCTAAGAAAATTTTTAGGAATAAAGATAGAAACATTCCAAAAATAAATTTTTAATTAAAATTTTGATTTTAGTGGATTAAATTATACTTTGAAGTCTCTTGATGCGTATAAATGAGTCTCTGATTCGTGTTTTTATTTTCGGAATTCTTGAAATTTATTTTGGCAAAAAAATAATTTTTAAATGAAAATTTTTTGGCAAACGTTTCCTTATATACCCGGAAGTGGGAAAGCAAAAGGTCTCTGATTGCTACCTATAAGGTTGTTTTCACGATTAATCTGGATGAGGAATTGAAAAAAATAAAATTGAAATCTATTTATAGATTTCAATACACAAAATCTGAAGTGTGTCACCAAAATAAGTTTCAAGAATTTTCAAGAAATAATAACTAGGAAATAAGTCTAGAATAATTTCTTATAAAAAATAATTTATTTCTGAAAAATAATATGAAGCAGGCATAGAAATAATATGGATTGTACACTTGAAGGCTAAAGATTTGACGCCCCGAGAGGGTAACTTTTGTAAAAAAAGTTGAATCATTTTAACACGAGTCCGGTTTTAAAAATGACATTTTTGGTCTTTTTGTTAAAGAAATACCAATGTGATTTGTTGATCTCGATATGTTTTAAATGATACTTATTTAAAACAGATTGAGTCCAACGGAAATTATTGCGAGTAGTAAATACGCAAAGTATTTTAATTCCATTAGGTTTGCCTTTCATGATGTAATTTATAAAGTCCCTGTATTTAGTGGAAACTTCGTTAATAACCAAAGTGTCAATTTTTTCTTTGATTAGGATTGTCCAAAATTCGAATCTTTGGATATTACATGAAAATCCGAATTTCGAAAAGTGTTTTTTATGCAAAGACAAGAATTTTGGACAATCTTTCCATTTTTTCTCGTCTCCGAAAAGTACAAAGGTTTTTTCGGGAGTTGCATCATAAAAACTGAAAAAACTTTTATTGGGTAAAGGATGGGAAGGCAAACCTTTAGGTTTAGATTTACTAGTAAATTGAAAATTGATGATGAATTTTAATTTGTTATACAAATTCATTTTAAGCGCAAAAATAATTTTGAGGGTGATTATGTCTTTTTTATTAAAATTAATCAAAGATTTAATATCTTTAAAAATAACGTAAAATTTAATAATTTTAGAAATTTTCTCATCAGAATTTTTGAAAATTGGATTAGCGAATTTGAGATCGAACTTGTCGATTAAATTAATCTTATTTTTAATTTTTTCGATTAAAAAATTAAATTTATCGTTGTTCAAAATGCTGATATCACCAGCGGAAATTGCGGATGAATCATCAATTTTTGATAGATCAAAAATGCCTGAAATGTTTAAGCTAGATTCATCCTGATTGAATGACTCATTCAAAAAGTCTTCGGTATTAATATGGAAGAAATAATATTTCGATAAGGGAAATTGTTTCTTTTCAATGATGAATTTGATGTCTGGCATAATGTCAAAAATATTTTTTAAAGCTAACTTTGATAAAAATAAGTTTTGTGATAACGAAGGATATCTATAAATCATATTAAGGGGGAAAAATTCAATGTCAATTCTGAATTTTCGATTAAACCATTCGATTTTACCAACTAGTTGTTGGAAATGTTTATGGTTTAATTTAGCGGAGAAAATCATTTTAAGTTCAATATCTGAAAAGGTACTAAATAACGGGTTTTTTCGATCGATAATATAATCCAAAATTTTGTTCGTAAAATTTAAATCTCCCTGAGCGAACATTTTAATAATTTGTATTTTATAGTCTAATAGACATTTTTGTTTGACCCTGTAAAAAATGTCGTTATTTTTTAGATTGAATTCGAAGCCGAGATATTCTATGTTATCAGTGGGTTTAAGGACTGATTTTTGTACATTAATAGTGATCCCAATTTTAATTAATAAATTGCAAATAAGTTCTAAACAAGGGTGGAAATTAGAAAACGATAAATTAAATTTCGAAATAGTTCCTACTTTAGTTAAGATTATCTGGTCGTCGATCCATGAGAGATGTCCTTCAACGAAATTTTTCAAATTGTGATTAGCCAAAATATCTTTGAATTCAAAACAAAATATTTGTTGAAAAATTTCGTTGAAGGCTGGGCTGTTAACCAAACCGAAAACCGGTACTGTGAAAGTGAGAATTAAATTAAGCCAACGAAATGCCAGATAGGGCATACAGTAAGGGCCTAGAAAAGCGAGATAGTAGGATTTTTTATTATCTATGCTTATAGCAGAATCGAAATTGAATAACGATTGTGAGAGTTCTTCGCCCGTAATTAGAGGAAAACTAATGACTTTTGAAGCTGAATTTAGAATAGACTGATCCAAACAAATTCTCAGTCTCATTTTGTTACCCTTAATTACGGGGTCGAAACGAAATTCCTCTACTATGTGTAAGGGACTGATCGATTGGCAATATTCGATGACTTTTTTGTCTTGAAAATGACCTAAAACGGTTACCGCTTTACATGATAAAAGGTCGATTATATTTTGGTTAACAGCCTCCTCATGGATCAAGGTTTTATTTCGTATCTTGAAATTAAGCGCTTTTTCCCAGGGTCCGGTAAAATGACACTTTTTATCAGAAATTATGGAATTGCGAACCCAAGGGGTTAAAGAAGAATCGAGATTTTTCTTCCAAAAAATTTCCTGATTTGAATTAAAATAGGGTTTATTTATTTTTTCAGAATCAATATGGTTTTTAAAATCATAATCCTGATTTATGATATTTTTAGCAAGTTTATAATCGAAAATTTTTAGGTGATGTTTTTCGATTAAGGGGTCAATATGCAATTTCATGGCAGAAGCTCGTCCGGAGATGAAATTAGTGGCAGAAAAACAAGGTATGTGATGTTTTTGGATATTTGAATCTTCACTCAAGTTGTAGGGTATAGATTCAAATATCCATAAATCTAAGTTAGATTTACCTGGAATTAAAAAATCTTTTGTCATTTCGTGACGAAATGGTTTTTCGAATTCTATGAATTTGAAATTTTGAATAAATTCTTTAGTTAAATATTGAGAATTTAAAAATTTCGGGAATCGTATTTTTTCGATTGGTTGAGATTCGGTGCATTGGATTAGAGTTAAATCTTTTAATTCAGATTCGATTTTCCAGTTGACGGAATAATGGATGTTCCTAGCGATCAGTACTGCCAAATTTTCCAGATTTCTAGAAAATAATAATTTAAGACTAAGCTCAAAGAAATAATTCAGGATACCTTTGATGGTCCGTTAAACCCTTATGTTTGGCGATAAAATCAAAAATAATGTCGTCGTTCACTAGGGGTACAGATTTCACGAAAGTGGTGTCTGGTGGATCTGGTGTATTGTCGCGAGAATAAATAATAATGGGGTTTTCTTCACGGTAGATTCTCATTTTTATGAAGTCTTTGTGAGACGAAAATTGATAATTTTTAACAATAAAGATTAAAATCTCTATTAATTTCTCAGAAATGCTTCTTCAAATTGTGAAGCAAAAAACAAACTGAGAAATAAATCGAGATTTATCTTTATTGTTAATTTCTTATCTAGTTTTCGTAGTGCTAGTGCCACCTATTAAATTCATTTTATAAATAAAATGAATTTAATAGAATTAACTACCTTGCTAAGAAAACAAATCCGATAATAAATTTAGGAAATACAAAGTTTATTAATAGTAAAACTTAATACGATTAAACAGATGCGAAAAGCAGTTATTTGGAAGTTTCTTTTTGAGTACTCAATGAAAATTTATAAAATTTTCCTTGAGTCCTCTCAAAGAATCAACCAAATAGCTTAAATAGAGTAGTATTAGATAGCATTAGTTCTAGTCGCATCTGTTCCGTGAAGAAAAACCCTTTGTGAATTTATTTGTTAAAATTTTAAGTTTTTGAAAAAAACTTAAGATCGAAATTATCTTGGGTTTTTAAAAAGAAAACTTTTGATAAAAAGTTTTATTATCTGGATTGTGGTCTTTTTTCAATTATTTTGAATGAAAGAAAAATAGAAGAAGAAATAACAAAGAGCCGAAAAAAAGAAAAGAACTTCAAAATCGTAAGTAAAAATTTTAATTTTCAGTTAAATTTTCTAATTGTGTTGAAAGTTTTTTAATTTCTAAATCAACTGACTCAATGTCCGAGTCTTTTTCTTCGAAAATATGTTTAGATTCATCGGGTCTAATATTAATGGCTTTGGCTTGATCAGGGTTATAGAAATCATATGCCATGCAGTGCATGAAAAATTCGTTCAAAATTTCGAACGGAAGTTTTAAAATTTTACTTTTATTGGTTATGCAACCTACCGAAACGTAATGGTTGAACATGGAATCTGATTGCCATGCGGGACACTTTTTAATCAAATTAGTGTGAATATCTAAACAAGCTAATAAAGTAACTGCTGTTCTTTTGCTTGTATAGGGTGTCCCTTTAAAAACTAGATCATTTTCATTATAAATTTTTCCTATAATCTTTAATAATTTATGTTTAGTTATCTTACTATATTTACCCTTAGATAAAATAGGAAAAACGATCGGATTCCACATAATTGCTTTATTTTCGATTATTTTTTGTGTTTTATCGTATAAAACACTCAAAGCGATCCCTGTTATAGTCCTTTTAAAATTATTACCGTTTTTAATGGCAATAATAAAGGAAGAAAATCTACTTAAAATTTTATCTGTCTTATGTATTTTAATAGGACTATAACAGATGATCGCTTCCACTAATTTCCCGTTTTTATCCATTATATTTTGTTTTCGTTTTAAATTTAAAAGATAATCTGAAATTATCTGGTACAACTCATTAGCTCTTGTAAAGCTAATGAGTTGAACCCATAATAAACAGGCATCTTCTTCCTTAGGATTAGTGGAAACAATTTTTGCAAAAGTTAAAAAATTTGGATCTGATTTTACTATTTTAATCTTAGAAATAGTTGTAAAAAGGGATTTGAAAAAACTATTATCATGTATAATTTTTTGCTCGATTTTTATTAAACTATTTGGTGGGTTAATTTGACCCCTAAGAAATTTATCTATTTTATTTAGGAAAATATCGTGAGTATCCTGATTACCGATATTTTCTGAAGTTAAATTTTTAGATCTGAAAAATTTTATTAAACTTTTAAAAGCAACTTTAACAGTTGTTCTTTCTAAAATTTTATCCTTTTCATCCTTATGATTTTTGATCCAAAATAAAGTTCCTAATTGAATATCGTTCCAATTAGGAACTTTATTATTGGAAATCTCAGAAATCATTTTTGCAAGTTTATTGCATTTAGAAGGAAATTTCTGATTATCAAGATCTTTAATTAATTCAGAAAATAACGGATCTTTTTTAAGTATTACTTTTGTCTTTTGGATGGACCCGGAGAAAATGGGTCGGGAGAAGAGATCGGGCTCTCTATTTGATTCTCCGAGTTTTTCGAATCTTCGTTCGAAATCGGATTTTGGGAATCCGTTTGAATTTTTGGAAGAGTCGCTTTGGGAATCGCAATCTGAATCGGAATGACAGACCCTTGCTTTTTTAACTTTTGTTCGCCTTTTAGGTTTGTATTCGTTTTTGAATTCATAAGCGAGGGTTTTAGCCGTTCCGATTCGGATTGTTTTTCTCGGGCTATTTGTTCCGGAGTTTTCGGAATTTGATGAGAAAATTTGAACTTTTTCGTCAATTGTTTTTCTATCATCGGAAGTTTTGTCCATTTTTCTATCGGCTGAAAACTTTATTTTATTTAATTTTGTAAAAAATAAGGAAAAATTTTGAAAAGATTAAAAATTTTTCTAAAATTATTCTTTAAAAACCTCGAGGATGCTTTCTTGAAGCTGAAGAATGGAAGAATGAGCTTCTTTATTCCAGTTTTCAACATTTTCAAAATAAGTTTTAGCTGATTTTTCAGCCTTGATTTGTTTTAGCGAAACGTTTTGGATTTCATTTTCCACATTTTGGACGTTAGCGTTTATGATTAACAAATCTTCAGAGTTATTGCCGATTTCGCGAGTGTTAGCGTCAATAGAAGCTACCAGAGCAGTCCAGCCTTTTTGAAAGTCTGAAAGTTGCTCCTGTACAATTCGAGTGATTTTATCTTCCGAAGAAATTTCATTGGAAACCTTGGAAAAAAAAATAAATAAAAATGTAAGTAAAATATTTAAAGATAAAAAATAAGGTGAAATTTTTTGAAAAAATACCTTTTTAAAATGTTCATTAATTTTTGAATTGAATTTGAAAATCCAATTTTGATAATCCGGTTCATAAATATTTATTTTCACCTGGGCAAAATTTGACTTTTTGATCAATTTCGGTTTCGAAATTGATTTTGAAGTTTTCGTTTTTCTCGTTTTAGGTTGAGGTTCGTCCTCATCAGATATGAAATGTTCCATATTGTCACACATTTCTATGAAAAAATAAAAACATAAAACCATAAAAACTCAAAATTTTACAAGTATACAAAAAAATTTACAAGTATACATCAAATTTACAAGGGAATTTTTAACAGAAAATACAAGGATAAAATGGTTTTTCGGAAAAATAGTTTTACAATTATTTACAAATTTTGAAATTATTTTTCCGAATTTGAATTATTAGATTTGTAATAGCAATCTTTATTGTTTTCTCTATTTTTGATTAGAGATTTATGCAAATGGATTGGAATATTGAAATTTGGGCCCCAGCCTAAATTATTAAGAAAATCATGTTCGTACGTATAATGATCTCTTTTACAAATCTTGCAAATCAAAATTTTTAAATCTTTTTTATGGATTCTTTTTCCATCTTGATCTATTGCTATATGTACATTCGCGGGGTTGAAGCTACTAACTAATATATTATTAAAGAAAGAAAATAAATTGTGGGACGTTTTAATAATTATTCGAAAAAGGTGTCAAATTACCTATTTATGGGTTTTTTTTCTTTTTTAAATTTTTTCTTGTCTTTATTATTAGATTTTCCAGAAAAGGAAGAGTTATTCGGATTCAAAGAATTAGCGTAAATGTTACGATTAGAGTTACTATTTGGAATAGAACTAGAAGGGCGTTTTTTCCCTTGAGAAAGTGCGTTTAAACAAATTCTCCTATTTTCTGGTGCCATGCCCGATAAGTCTATTCCTAGTTCGTCTTCTTGCTTCAATTTATTTTCAATGATTCGTTTAACTCGATGAAAATCACATTTAGAATATGGTAAATCTAAAATATTTTTCATCATACCGTTTTTGTTTGACCTCCAACTCAAAATTTTCTTATCAATTTTGGTCTTAATTTCAGGAAATGGTTTGAAATATTTGAATAAGAGTTTCAAATAATCAAAAACGGTAGATGAAAAATCGATCATTTCATCGCTATCAATTTCTAAAATTAAATTTTGTCCTATTGGGAAATTGTGAAGACGGATTTTTAATCTATTTTCCCAATTTTTGAAAGAGGAAATAGGAGTATATTTTAGGGCCCATTCTTTAAGCATGTCCCAAAATTCCTCCATTAATAGATTAATTCTCAAATCGTCTTTAATTACCAAAAACTTTGAATCCGTTTTATCCTTTTTTGGAGAATCTTCAAAATCGGAATCTGAATTGAAATTTTCGATTTGATTTTGAAGTTCAGTGTTCGAATTACCCAATTTTGTTTTTGCAATCTTGGTTTTAATTCGAACTCTAGACTCCTTATGATCTTTAATTATTGTTAATAAATTTTCTTTTTTAGCAATTAACTTTTCTAGAGTTGTATTCAAATAAATTAAAGTTTTTAAAATTTTTGATTCGAATTTTTCTCTAGAAAAGTTAAGCATTTTTATTGGAATTAATGCTTTTTGTACCATCATAAATTCATTTTGCTCAAAAAGACTTTTTAAGGACAGGTCCGGATTATTTTTAAATTCGTTCAGAACATTTTTGAGGTCAAAAATACTTTGGGAATTTTTTGAAATTTTACTTTCAAGATCTAATTTTCTTTTCTGGAAATCTTTCTGTGCTATTTTAAAGGCTTCGTCAGCGACTGTCAAGGCCAAATTTACGGTTTCCCTCGGAAAACTATCCAATAAACGATTATTGTCGTCATATTCGATTGTATTTTCCATTCTTAAAGAATGAAAAGAAATTGTTAAAACTTTTTTCGAAAAAAGTGTAAATTTACAGAATTAAGTTTACTGAAGAGAAATTAGAGGTTACTCAGTTCTTGAGGAAATTAGGCAGTAAATTTCTTTGATGAAATTTAGAATCGAGAAAAAATGATATGCTGTATCATACATTTTTGAAAAAATTAAAACTACGCAATTATTTACAAAACAAATTGTGAAACGTTAAAAAGAAATGGGAAAGTATTGAACTAAGATTTCATTTTTATAAGGAAAAAATTTCTCAAAATTTACAATTAAAAATGTATGAAACAGCATTTGAGGTTTTTTTCTTTTTCTTTGGAAAGAAATAAATTTCTTAAAAAAAACAGTTTTTTAAGTGTTGTTTTTGAAGAATTCAAAAAAGCGAATTATCATCCTCCGAATTAGTATCAGTGAAATTTGAGAATGGGATTCGAGGAGAAATTCGGTATTCTTCTGAGGAAGAATTTGTCAGTGAAGAATTGATAGGTAAACCTAAATTATACCTTTCAAATTTAGGTTGTTCTTCAATTTTTTGAAACGGAAATCTTTGATACTCATCCCTAATATTTAATGTCATTAAATCAGGAGATGTATCTGATTTATCAAAAGTAAATTTGGAGAGAAGATCGAAATTTTTAAAACACAAAAATTCTTTCGATCTTTTTTCATAGTCATGTAATTTCATGTTAAATAATTTTAATTTATTGACTGACTCCCAATTTTTAATTTCTTTTTTAGTATTTATGGCTAAATATTTGCCACTCATATTATTCCTAATGGAGAATTCAACTCCAATATCAATCGCTTCTGCCTCAGATCTAATGTCACTTCTTGCAGAAAGCATATTAAGGTGGAATTGATTATTTTCCACCTTAGGTTTAGACAGTCGTAATTTTTGAGCAAGCTCGAGACGACGACCCCTTTCGTATTTAGCTCCGGAAATGTGTGAATTTAGGTTAGGGGATGATAAATATCTTAAATTTTTACTGGAGCTAAATTTGTCGACAAAATGATCTTTAGTTGGACAAATCGAGTGGGATCGTTGAATCGTAGCTTGTTTATTTAAATCCTTAACGGCAATTCCGAAGCTGATAGATTGGGGTATGCGTTTGTCCTGGAAAATAATTCCAATTTGTTCGATGGCCAAGTCAGCTGGTTTGACATTTGCCGTTGTTTCGAATTCTCGAAGCCAGCTCATTTTTTCGTGTTAAATTTTCTAAAAATAGGGAAATTAAAGATAACCTAATTATTGGCAAAAAATAAATATACATTTTAGGTCACACTGAAATAAAGCGAAATTTTTACAAAAAAGGCATGGCTAGAAACGAACAAATGCGAAGGAGGCATATAATACGAAAATTTTGAAAGTGAGTTTTTTAACATAGTTTTTGCTAAAAAACTTTTTTAAAAAAGAAATGATAAACATCATAGATTTTGAAATAAGGAATTTCAAAAGTCAAAAAAAATCATAGATTTTGAAATAAGGAATTTCAAAAGTCAAAAAATCGTAGATTTTGAAATAAGGAATTTCAAAAGTCAAAAAAATCATAGATTTTGAAATAAGGAATTTCAAAAGTCAAAAAAATGTGAAAAGTAAAAAATTTACAAAATTAATTGATGTAAACAAAAATTTTAATGAGGATAAATTTTGTTTCAATTTCTAGAAGATTTGGTTAAATCGAGATTAATTTTTTGACATCGCATTCGGTATATTATTAGGAGAAAAAACTTGTTTTTTCTTTTTGAAAAGGTCACTATTTATTAAAGTACCATTTGAATTATTCACTAAATGTGCGCTTGACACATTTCTATTTATAACCAAATCTTCTACAAATTGTAAATCGGATTCACCTTCCTCCTCAACCCAATTTTCATTAGCTAATTGGTGGATTGCTGTAAGCGGAAGTTCAGTAAGACCGCCTTGTGAAAGAACTACACTATTACAGCTAGCCCAATCGAGGCTTCGACGAATAAATTCGGTCAAAATGCCTCTAGTTTTAATAGTGGCGTAAATATCCCTGGGAGGAAGGTGCATGAGTTGCCTGTGTGGCCAGTTTAGGGAAGTGGCAAAGCCAAGAAAATTATTGAATAGGCCAACAGCATGGTCAAGATCGCTATTAGAAATAATTTTTGTTGAAATAAAATTGGTGGTCTTTTTCCCCCAGAAAAGATCATCAATTACGTCACGCTGTTGGTTGGTAAAATTTCTGGAAGTTTGATTTTCCAGAAATTTTACCCAATTAGTTCTAATTCCTCTGATTGCTGCCAATAATATTTCGTGAGATCTCTCGTATTTTAATCGTGATTCAGCTAGAGAGTCGCAATATTTATCAAAATATCTTTTTTGACAATCTAGGAATAAATTCTTTTTGTTTAATACGAATGTATTTAGAATTTTTTGAACTCTTAGATTAACGAGAAATCTCGACGACATATCTTTGTCAGCTTGTCTAGATTTTGAATTTTTGACAAATTCAATTCGCAGTTTCTCCAGCTGATCTAGAATTGGTTTTTCGATTGGGCCTGGTGAAATATTAAATTTATTTGGGGAAAAATCATAATTATATTTCACACCATGGTTAACAAGGGGATTTTGCAAGATGTTTAATTGCTGCCATGTAATTAACGCGGCCCCCATCTGGTCCCAATCGAAATTACGCAAGTTCTGTAATTCAGCTGAAAATTTTTCACAGGTGCCTTGACAAAAAGTTACAATTAGTTTATAGACTAATTGTTTAAACTGTGAATTGAATTTGTCAAACTTATGATTTAATTTATTAATTTCAAATCTAGTTCGATCAGAGGAAAAAGAAAAATCTTTCAATTTCATTAACTCTTCATTAAGGGAAATAGCTACGGAGCGATTGTGTGGACTTTGCAGGCAATTTTCCCAATGGTGCTTGAAGGCTTCCTGGAAAGATCGTCTAATGCAATTTTGCCATTCGAGCATCTGAGGTAATGGGTTACATTGCTTAAAAAATAAATTAAATTTTTATTGTAAAAATATGAAAAAATATTTTTTTGAAAAAATAAAAATGTAAAAATTAACGAAATTTTATTACCGAATTTGGGAAGGCGTTGAAATTGATGGGGGTAAATTTCTTAGCGTCCGGATCTTCGGGGTCAATGGATTGTTTGCAATTTTTGGCACCTGAGGATTGGTGACTCCTGGTGGTTAAATCCCTGGCCATTAGCCAAGATAGGTGATTTATTATATCCATCACCTGGTTTTCGCAATCCTCAGTCCAAATGTAACCTTTATTTATGATTTCCATTGAATTGAAAAGTAAATAAAGGTTCATCGAGACCCCTTTGACACTTTCCAGTTGATCATTTTTATTTTTGAAAAAGATCGTCAACTGATCGAAATCGATTTCCTTCATAATTCGCACGAAAGCTACCGTGTAGATCTCGGTAAGTTCGTGTATGTCTTGGAGCACTTTGGCTTTGTCTAGGACATCATTTGCTAAAAACTTTTTAGTAAAAAATAGATTTCTATTTTTAATTTTTGGAAAATTTCTCTTAATAAATAATGAGTGTTAAAA
>SCLH01000562.1:42751-60155 GCA_004367855.1 Oikopleura vanhoeffeni | reverse complement strand
AAAATTTTGCCTCTAGTGGTCAAAACAGCTTATTTGGGAGCCTCGCGCAAACGCCTACTCCTCCTTAAATATATATGGAAAATTTTCAATTTGTACATCAAATTCACCGCAAAGGCTGAATTAAGGTTCAAATGGAAGCCTTTTTTCGATTTTTTTCTCCAAAGTCTCAGGAACGACTTGTGAATTTCTAGTTTTTGTTGAAATTCTTAACTTTTTTGAAATTAAAAAAAAAATAAAAATTGAAATTTAACGTTTTTTGGCAGTATTTCGAGTTAAGTGTCTACATTCGCAATTTTGAAAGGTGACAAATAAATTCTAGATCGAAATTGGTACCTTTCACTTCAAATTTCTCAAAAATCTCAAACTTACTTTTTTTTTGAAAAAAATCAAAATTCAGAAAAAATCCTAAGCTTTAAAAAACTCAGTGGAAAATTCTCTACAAAATGGGGCTATCAAAAAAGTTTTCTGAGAAATCTCAATTATCGACGCCCACATCCTTAAAGTTAGTAAGCTTTTTTATATCTTTAAAAATTATATGGATTTTGATAATTTTAGAAATAACCTCGTTTTTATCACTAAAAATAGGGTTTGTCAATTTTAAATCGAGCTTGTCGGTTAACGAGATTTGTTCCTTAATTTTAGAGATTAAACTGTCGAATTTTACAGAATTTTCGATTTTTATATCGCCTGACGATATCGCGGATGATTCATTAACATTCTTTAAATTGAAGATTCCAAAAATGTTTAAGCTCGATGAATCTGGATTATGTGAGTCATTTAAAAAGTCAGATGATTTTAAATGAAAAAAATAGAATTTCGATAAAGGCTCTTGTCTTCTTTCGATAATAAATTTAATATCCGGTAATATATCAAAAATGTTTTTTAGTGCTAATTTTGATAAAAAATTATTTTTAGACAAAAACGGATATCTGTAAATTAGGTTTAGTGGAAAATATTCCACATCTATTTTAAACTTACGGTTCACCCACTCTACTTTTCCAATTAGTTGTTGGAAATGTTTATGTTCAAGTTTAGCGTTGAAAATTAATTTTAAATCCGATTTTGAAAATATTTCAAAAATCGGTTTTTTACGATCTATTTCATAATTCAAGATTTTATTTGTAAAGGTTTCGTCTCCTTGTGCAAACATTTTAATTATTTGAACCTTATAATCTACAATACATTTTTGTTTAACCCGGTAGAACACGTTATTATTGTGTAGATTATACTCGAAGCCGAGGTATTCAATGTTTTTAACAGGTTTGAGAATAGATTTTTGTACGTTGATTGTTATACCTAATTTTATGAGGAGGTTACAAATTAACTCAGCGCACGGGTGAAAATCATTAAAGGAGATATTGTATTTTTGGATCGAACCCATTTTTGATAGGATTATCTGGTCGTCGATCCAGGAGAGGTGTCCTTCGAGGAAATTTTTTAGGTCATAATTAAGTAAAATTTCTTTAAGCTCGAAACAAAAGAGTTGTTGGAAAACCTCATTGAAACTTGGGCTGTTGACTAATCCAAAAACTGGAACATTAAAGGTGAGAATTAGATTAAGCCAACGAAATGCCAGATATGGCATGCACAACGGGCCTAAAAAGGATAGGTAGTACGATTTTTTGTTATCGATACTAATGGCCGAATCATAGTTAAATAATGATTGGGAGAGTTCTTCGCCCGTAATTAAGGGGAAAGAAATGATGTCAGTGGCTGAATTTAGTGTTGACTGATCTAGGCAAATGCGTAATCTCATTTTGTTCTCCTTAATTACGGGGTCGAATCGAAATTCTTCTACGACATGAATTGGGGAAATACATTGACAATATTTTAGTACGTTTTTGTCATTAAAATCGCCTAACACTGTAATGGCTTTACAAGCCAATAGGTCAATAATATTTTTATTAACTGCCTCTGAATGTAAAAGGGTTTTTTTTCTTATTTTTAAATTCCAGGCTCTTTCCCAGCTACCAGAAAAATGACATTTTTTGTCGATAATTTCTGAATTTCTAATCCAGGGGGTTAACGAAAAATCCTTGTTTTTCTTCCAAAAAATTTCTTGGTTGCCATTAAAATAAGGAATATTGATTTTATCGAGACTGATATTGTCTTTGAAATCGTATTCTTGGTTGATTAGTTTTTTTGCCATGTTAAAATCGAAAATTTTTAATTTATGTTTTTCGATTAATGGCTCAATGTGAAATTTCATAGCCGAAGCTCTACCAGAGTAAAATTTTTGAGCAGAAAAACAAGGAATGAAATGTTTTTCGATTTTTGAATCTTCCTCGAATTGGAAAGGGATGGATTCAAAAATCCAAGAATCTAAAGCTGATTTTTTAGGGATTAAAAAGTCTTTAGTAATCTTGTGTCTGAAAATTTTTTCAAAATCGATAAATTTGAAACTTTCGATAAATTTTTTCGGAAGCAAATTTGAATGTCTCAATTTTGGAAATCTGGGTTTCTCGATATGGGATGTTTCGGCGTACTGGACTAAAATTAAATCGGTAATTTCAGGTTGGATTTTCCAGTCGATTTGATAATGGATATTTCTCGCCAAAAGCACTGCCAGAACTTCGAGATGCCTAGAATAGGAAATTTTAAAGACTGAGCTAAAAAAATATTCAGGGCTACCTTTGGTTCTCCGTTAACGCCTTGTGGGATGCTATAACATCAAAAATGTTATCGCAATCCACGAGAGGTATGGGTTTTATAAAAGTAAAATCGGGAGGATCTGGTGTACTTTCTCGAGTGTATTTAATAATGGGGTTCTCTTCACGTTCTATTCTCATATTTATGAAGTTATCTTGATAAAAATTTATTTTTTCAGCAAGAAATTGATGAAAATTTCGATTAAATTCTCAGGATTGCTTCTTTAAATTGAGAAGCTAAAAGCAGACTGAGAATAAAATCGAGATTTTCTTTTCTTGCTGAAAATCTAAACTCTTATCATAAGGTTGTTTTTGTGCTAGTGCCCTCTTTTAACTCAATTTTATAAATAAAATTGAGTTAAAAGAAAGATCTACCTATCTTATTAAACTTTTGACCACAGGAAATTTTAATAATTTTTTTTTATATTTCTCTCAATCACTATTTCATGCTGATTTAATGCGCGCCATTATTATATTTGATTAGGCTAAAAATTGAAATATTGAAAAGGCGCAAAAATCTGAACAACTATCATATTGAAATACTTTCATTTAGAATTACTTTTTCTTGCGAGTTGTTTTTTTTATTCTGAAATGATACCATATCTAGAATTATTTTCCGTTTTTATGCAAGTCCGAAACGATATTTTTTGGAAATTTTCTAGAATATTGGTCAAAAGTTTCCAATTTTAATTTGGTCTGAATCTCCGTGAAAATTGATAACTAATGGGTTATTTTGTTTTTGATCATCTGTCATTATTNTGCTTCTTTAAATTGAGAAGCTAAAAGCAGACTGAGAATAAAATCGAGATTTTCTTTTCTTGCTGAAAATCTAAACTCTTATCATAAGGTTGTTTTTGTGCTAGTGCCCTCTTTTAACTCAGTTTTATAAATAAAATTGAGTTAAAAGAAAGATCTACCTTGCTAAGAAAACAAAACCGGATAAGAATTTAGTAATTACAAAATTTATTACTGGTATAATATAATACCCATAACAGGTGCGAGAAGCAATTTTTTAGACAGTCTTTTCGAGAGACCGGTGGAAATTTATAAAATTTCCTCCGATCTCTCTCAAAAGACCTGAAAAATTGCTTTGAAAGCTAATTATTGCATCTGTTTCTCGCATCTGTTCAACGTGAAGAGCCTTTTTTAAATAAAGCTTTTTTTTTGAAAAAAATTTCTACAGAATTCATAATTTTTTAGAAATTTTCGAAAAGAAATATTTTTTTGGCTCTAAAGAAGTTTTCGAAGAAAACAAAAGAAAATAACAATGGAAAGAAAAATACGAAAGAAAGAATTAAATTCTAGAGGTAATTTTTTAAACTTTAGTAAAATTTTCCAATTGATTGGTTAAACTTTTAATTTCTAAATCAACCGAATCGATGTCAGAATCGTTGTCTTCATGAATTTTTTTAGATTCATCCGGTCTAATATTTATTGCACTGGCTTGTATAGGATTGTAAAAATCGTAAGCCATGCAGTGCATGTAAAATTCATTTAAAATTTCGAAAGGCAATTTTGATAATCTACTTTTATTAGTTATACACCCTACCGAGACGTGATGGTTAAACATAGTGTCGGATTGCCAAGCCGGACACCTTTTTATTAAGTTTGTATGAATATCCATACAAGATAGAAGAGTTACCGCTGATCTCTTGCTAGTGTATGGGGTGCCCTTAAAAATTAGGTCGTTGTCTAAATATATTTGTTTAATTATTTTCAATAATTTATGCTTAGTAATTTTATTATATTTACTGTTTGAAACAATTGGAAAAACAATTGGGTTCCAGTAAATCGCTTTATTTTTGATGATTCGTTGTGTTTTGTCGTATAAAACACTCAAAGCAATTCCTGTTACAGTCCGTTTGAAAGAATTTTCATCTTTTATCGCAATGATAAAAGATGAAAATCTTTTAAAAGTTTTGTCGGTTTTATGCAATTTTATCGGACTGTAACAGATAATTGCTTCGACTAATTTCCCGTTTTTATTTAAAATTTTTTGAGATCTCTTTAAGTTCAAAAGATAATCGGATATGATTTGATATAACTCATTAGCTCTAGTAAAGCTAATGAGTTGTACCCACAATAAACACGCGTTTTCTTCTTTAGGGGTTGAAGAAATGATTTTAGCAAAAGTTATTATTTTGGGATCCGAATTTGAAATTTTAATTTTTGATATTATATTAAAAAGCGTCTTAAAAAAAGAATTATCGTGTATAATTTTTTGTTCAATTTTTATTAAACTGTCTGGGGGGTTTATTTGACCTCTAAGAAATTTGTCAATTTTGGTCAGAAATATTTCATGCATTTCGGGATTCCCGATTTGTTCCGATTTTAAATTATTTGATTTTAAATATTTTATGAGACTTTTGAAAGCGACTTTGACTGTAGTTCTTTCCAAAATTTTGTTATGACCATCTTTATGGTTTTTTATCCATAATAAAATACCAAGCTGGATGTCACGCCAAGATGGTATTTTATTATCGGAAATCAAGGAAATAACTTTAGCCAATTTATTGCATTTAGCCGGAAACTTATTAATTTCTAAATCAATTAACAAATCGGAAAAAATTGGATCCTTGTTCAAATCTATTCTGGCTTTAGAGATGTTCCCTGAGAAAATAGGTCGGGAGAAGAGCTCGGACTCTCTAGTTGATTTCCCGATTTGTTCGAATCTTCTTTCGAATTCTGATTCGTTAGATTTTTTAGATCTTCTCGAGAAATCACCTTGAGACTCGACGTCAGAATCGGAAGAGCAAATCCTTGTATTTGGTCTACTTTTTGTTTCTTTTTTGAACTTATAGGCAAGGGTTTTTGCTCTTTCGATTCTGATTTTTGTTGAATCTCCCGAGCTATTTGCTCTGGTTTTAAAGGCACTTTTTGGGTAAATTTGAATGGTTGAGTTTCTTGTTTCTCGACGGTTCGAATTTTCTTCCATTTTTCCTCCGGCTAAATGCTTATTTTTATAAAAATAATTTCCAAAACGACGGAAAAAATTAAAAAAATGGATTTTTATAGAAAAATTAAAAACCTCGGGGATTATGTCTTGGATTTGGTTAATCGTGGACTTTGTCTCTTTTGACCACTTGTCCAAATTGTCCAACATGGATTTTGAATTTTTTTCGAATTTTTGCTGTTTGACCGACAACTTTTGCAGTTCATTCTCTACGTTTTGAACGTTTGCATTTATTGTTAATAAATCTTCAGCATTTGAAGAAGCTTGTCGAGTATTGGCGTCAATCGAGGAGACCAGTGCTTCCCAACCTTTCTGGAAATCGGCTAGGTTAGATTGAACGATTTCTGTGATTTTTTCATCGGTGGATTGGATCGAAGAAATCTAATAAATTAAAAAATAGGTTAGATTTTTGAAAATTTCTTATTTTGATTTTTTAAGGGAAAAAAGGATATACCTTTTTGAAATGGTCATAAATTTTTGAGTTAAATTTTCTGATCCATTTTTGATATTCTTTATCATAAATATTTAAATTTTTCACCTGAGAAAAATTCGATTTAGAAATCGCTCTGGTTTTTGTTGTGGGGGTTTTTCTCGTTTTTCTGGTTTTCGGTTGAGGTTCCTCCTCATCGGAAATAAAATATTCCGCTAAATTGTCCATCTAGTGAAAAAATAAAAACATAAAAACTTTCGATTTACAATTTTACAAATACACAGTAATTTACAAGAAATATACAAATGTGACATACGAAATATAAGCGAAAAGAAAAAAGAAAAAAATTCGAAAAATTAAGGTTCGAAATATTTACAAAATAATATTTTTGAGTTATTTATCCTGATTTGAATTGCTTTGTTTGTAATAGCAATTTTTATCTTTTTCTCTATTTTTGACTATTGATTTATGAATAAAACCTGGGATATTGAAATTTGGGCCATAGCCTAAAGATTTGAGAGTGTCATGCTCATAAGTATAATGATCGCTCTTACAAACTTTACAAATCAATATACTTGAGTCTTTGTGGATTCGTTTTCCGTCTTGGTTTACAGCGATATGTACATTTTCCGAATTGAAGCTAATGACTATATTTAAGTTTTTTTAATAAAATTTTAAGGGAAAAATTTCAAATATTAAAGTCGCGAAAATTTTCAAAAATAATTACCTAGAAGATTTTTTTGGTTTATTCTTTTTCGGTTCTTTAGGATTCCCTCTATAACTAGGGTTATTGGGGTTAGTAACATTAGGGTTTTTTGATTTAATTTGATGGCTTGCTGGGCGTTTTTTAGAATTATAAAGAGCGTTTAAGCAAATTTTTCGGTTTTCTGGGGCCATATGGGATAAATCAACCCCTAGTTCGTCTTCCTGTTGCAACTTTTTTTCGACTATTTTCTTAACACTGTGAAAGTCGCATTTTGATACGGGTAAATCTAGAATGTTTTTCATCATTCCAGATTTATTCGATCGCCATGATAAAATTTTTTTGTCAATTTTGTGTTTAATCTCGGGAAAAGCTTTAAAATATTTAAAAAGTAATTTCAAATAGTCGAAAACAGTTGACGAAAAATCTATCATTTCTTCGCTATCAATGCTTAAAATTAACTCTTGGCCGACAGGGAAATTATGTAGTCTTTGCTTAAGGCGATTTTCCCAACTTTTAAAAGTTGAAATTGGGGTGTATTTTAAAGCCCAATCTTTAAGTAAATCCCAAAATTCCTCCATTAAGAGGTTAATTCGTAAATCCTCTTTTAAAACCGTAAATTTAGAATCTAATTTACTTTGCTTAGGCATTTCTTCATTATCTGAGTCAGAATCTAGGTTTTCTAACTGATTTTGAAGTTCGGTGTTAGTTTTTCCTAATTTTGTCTTTCAGGAAATTTTTGAAAATTATGTACAAAATTAATTTACAATTTTTTAGAAAAATAAAGTTTCAATGATATAAAAATAATAATTATTTACAATAAAATTTTATAGAAAAATTAAGTTTTTGATATATAAAAATAATTTTGACCTGGCGAAAAATGTACTATAAATGATTTTCAAAAACTTTCCTTAGCTATTCTTGATTTCATTTTAATTCTAGAATCCTTATGATCTTTTATAATGGCTAAAAGATCTTCTTTTTTCGAAATGGATTTTTCCAAAGAAGATTTCAAATCGGAAAGTGTAATTAAAATTTTTGATTTGAAATCTTCTTTGGAAAGTTTTAACATTTTTTTGGGGATTAAGGATTTTTGAATTATCATAAAATCATTACAGTTAAAAATTTTTTTTAAGGAAGCTTCCGGCTTAATTTTGAATTGCGTCAGGACGTTATTCAAGTCGAAAATTCCTTGGGAGGTTTTTGAAATTGCCTTTTCAATTTTTGATTTTCGTTTTTCAAAATCATTTTGTGCTATTTTGAAGGCTTCTTCTGCGACATTTAAGGTGAGACTAACGGTCTCTCTTGGAAAATTTTCCAAAAGCCGACTATTATCGTCGTTTTCAATTGTATTCTCCATTCTGAATTTGAAAAGAAAAACATTTTAATTATTTTTCGATTAAATATGCAATTAGGAATGAAGAATGTATTTTTTTAGAAATAATTCTAAAAAAATTCTTTGAAAACAAATGGCAGCCAGCTTAGGGAGGTCTAAAAGTTTGAACGGAGAAATTTTTTTAATCATAATATTTTTTGAAAAAAATTGAAAAACACCAAAAATATAGACAAAACAAATTAGGCGAACGGAAGATCAACACATAAAAAAATCGCAGAGAAAAGGCCGATTATTTACATCTTAAAATATATGATTAAAAAATTATTTTTTGAGGTAATTCCTAAAAATATTTTAGGAATTTTTTGAAATTGAAGTGGAATATGAAAAACCTTCTAGCAAATTAGTAGAGGTTGATGAATTCAAGCTTGGAATTTTTGGGAAAAAATAAGATTCATCCGATGAAGAGTTAGAAATAGATGAGTTGATAGGTAAACCCAAATTATGTCGAATTAATTTAGGCTGATCCTCGATTTTTTGAAAAGGGAATCGTTCAAACTCATCTCTATGGGTTAAACCAAATAAATTTGGTGATCTGGTGTTTCCGAATTCGAATAGTGAAATTGAGTTAAAATTTTTAAATTCCAGATTATGTTTAGGAATGTCTTCATAATCGTGGAATTGCATATTTAACAATTTAAGATCTCTTATCTTTTCCCAATTTTTAATTTCCGTATCGGAATTAATAGCAATGTAACGACCAATTCGCGCATTAGAGGCAACAGAGAATTCGACCCCTAATTCGAGAGATTCTGCGTCCGATCTAGAATCTTGTCTAGCAAAAAGTAGATTTAAGTGAAATTGGTTTTTGACCACTTTGGTTTTAGAATCTCTCAAATTTTGAGCCAATTCTAGACGTCGACCACGTTCATATTTTGCCCCTGAAATGTGCATATTTAATGCAGGAGAAGATAAATATCGCAAATGTTTAGGTGAGCTAAATTTATCTATAACATGCTCCTTGATGGGGCAAAGTGAATGAGGTCGATGAATTGTTGCCTCCTTATTTAAATCTTTGACGGCAATTCCAAAGCCGATTGATTGGGGAATCCGCTTGTCTTGAAATATGACCCCTACTTGTTCGATTTCTAGAATTGCTGGTTTGATTTGTTTCACCGGTTTGAAGTCGGTTAACCAGTTCATATTTCGAATTTTCTAAAATTTGAAAATTTTTATAGATTTTATCGATTATTTTTTACACAATGTATTCAGAATAAACGAAAAAACAATTGGAAATTACGAATGGAAGGACGCGCACAAAATGAGAAAAAAGGGCGTAGGTGAGGCGAATTAATAGTCAAGTAAAAAAATACGAGAAAAACAATTATTTTTTTCGAAATAATTGATTTTTGAATTTTTAATTAGATTCGGAATTAATATTGAGATTATAATGTTGAAAATATACAAGTTTTAACTTTTTCGGAAAAATCTAATAGATTTCCGAAAAAAATTTCTAGAAATTAAAACGACGAAGGAAAAAAAATTTCGCATATTAAAAGACACCCTATTTGGTTTCGACCTCATTAATTTTTTAAGAATGGACTTAGCTTTACTTATCAATCGGAATGTTTCTCTTTTTTCGTCATACAACTCGGGGTGTTATGTGGCGAAAAAGTTTGTTTTTTTCGTGAAAAAAGTTCGCTGTTAATTATAATTCCGCTGGAATTATTTATTAAGTGAGCACTGGAGAAATTACGATTGATAAGTAAATCTTCTACGACTTGTAAATCGCCGTCTTCTCCTTCGTCCTCAGGCCAGTTTTCATTGGCTAGTTGGTGAACCGCGGTTAGTGGTAATTCCGTAATACCACCGTTTGGTAAGATAACACTATTACACGCAGCCCAATCTAAGGAGCGGCGGATATATTCGCATAAAATTCCCCTGGTTTTTAGCGTTACGAAAATATCACGCGGGGGAAGGTGCATCAACTGGCGATGTGGCCAATTTAAAGAGGCGGAAAGCCCTAGAAAATTGTTAAAAAGGCCGACTGCGTGGTCCAAATCATTATTATTAATTATGGAGGTCGAAATCAAATTTGGTGTCTTTTTGCCCCAAAATAAATTATCAATTACGTCTAATTGTGTAGGGGAGAATTTTTTTGCAGATTGGTTCTCTAAAAATTTTAACCAATTTGTTCGCAAGCCCCTTATGGCCGCCAGAAGTATCTCGTGAGATCTCTCATATTTAAATCTAGCTTCGGCTAGATTATCGCGGTTTATGTCGAAAAATCTTTTTTGGCAATTTATAAAGAAATTATCTTTATTTGCCTCGAAAGAATTTAAGATTTTCTGGATTCTTAAATTTATGAGAGATCTCATTGACATATCTCCGTCGGCCTTTCTAGATTTTGAATTTTTACCAAATTCAACTCGCAGTTTTTCGAGCTCGGAAATTTCTGGTTTTTTAATTGGGCCTGGTGAAAAAAATCTATGTGGTGAAGTGTCATAATTATATTTAGCACCATGATTTACCAGAGGGTTTTGCAAGATGTTAAATTGCTGCCAGGTAATTAAAGCGGCTCCCATCTGGTCCCAATTAAAATTTCTCAAATTTTGGATTTCCGCGGAAAATTTTTCTGAGGTACCCTGGCAAAAAGAGACAATTAATTTGTACACGAGCTGTCCAAACTGCGAGTTTAATTTGTCGAACAAATGGTTGATTTTTTTAATCTCCCGCGCTACACATTCTGTTGGTAAAATTTTTAGTTTTAATAATTCAGAGTTGAATTGAAGGGCAATTGCGCGATTGTGGTGGCTCTGTAAGCAGTTTTCCCAATGATGTTTGTAAGCCTCGAAAAAGGCTTTTCTGATGGTATTTTGCCATTCGAGCATTTGGGGGAGTGGATTGCATTGCTTAACAAATAATTTTAAGGTAAAAAATTTATTTTTTATAAGACAGGTGTTTTGAGAAAACAAATTTTTCAAAAAATTTTTGAAAAAAATAAGTAATTACCGAGTTTGGGAAAGAATTGAAGCTGATTGGCTTAATTTTTCTGGCATCTGGATCTTCGGGGTCTACGAACTGTTTACACGTTTTTGCACCTGAAGATTGGTGAGATCGAGTGGTTAAATCCCTGGCCATAAGCCAGGAAATATGGTTGGTAATTTCCATCATTCGATTCTCAACATCTTCGGACCAGCAAAATCCTTGATTCATTATTTCTTGTGAATTCAAAAGCATGTAAACGTTCATAGAGACCCCGTTGATGCTCTCCAAACCTCCCTCGTTGTTTCGATAAAACACGACTAACTGATCGAATTCGAGTTCTTTCATGATTCGATGGAAACAGATGGTGTATATTTCCGTTAGCTCGTGTATGTCGTATAGGACTTTTGATTTGTCCAAGACATCGTTCGCTTTAAAAAAGAATTTTAAATTTTAAATTAAATCTTTGGGAAAGTTTTCCTTGAAAAAATTTTGGAAAATTTTTGGAAAATTATTTTTTTGGAAAAAATATTTTCTGATTTTTTTGATAGAAAAAAAGAATTTATAACTACGGAGTGTCATATAGAATATTTTTTAAACAAAATTTTAAATTTGTTTTGATTTTTATTAGAAAAGTTACCGATTTAGGAAAAAGACGTTATAAATATAACGGGTGTAAAATTGGAATTTGAACATTTTTTTGATAAAAATTTACGATTTCCAGAAAATTTTTTAAGAAAATTTTAATGAATAATTCTTACGATTTATTAGGTGAAACAAATTACTATTGAGAGAATTATTTTTGAAATATAAAACCATTTTAATTTTTTCCGGAGTTTAGATTTATGAAGTCGCATAACAAAATTAAAAAATTTAAAATTCAAATATTTACCGATAACTAATTCCTCGTTATGCGAAACTTCGTTTCTGCCGCGGTTTGTGCCTGTGGCGTAATATGCGTCCTCTAGAATGAGATTGATGGTTCTATCTTCCCTCCAAATTTCAAAAGGTTTGTCCTTTGGGCCCCGATCTTTTTTTCTGGGGTATTCGTTGAAATTTGGGGATCGCATTTTCTTTTCGATTATCGTTTGAGTTAGGGCGGGATCGATTGTTACCGCCGATTTTGTTGAGTTTTCGTAAAGTTCCTTTCGCCGAACTTCAGCAAAACCGTCAGAATTGTTTGACTCGATATTTGATTTCCCTTTTTTACAATACACTTGATCTCTGGGGTAATGTCCCCCTGTTTGAGTGCGAATGTGTTTGTTTGGGTTATCTATGAAATTATTCGAAACAGGGGGACAAGACGATTCAAAGTCAAAAGGAAGCTCAAATACCGAGTCATCGTTTCTGACAGCTTTTAATTCGTCTATGGGAACTCCGTCAATCGAAAAACTCAACAAGTTAACCGCCATTTTCGAAATATCTCTAAATTAATTTTGGTTAAAAAAATAATTCCAATTTTCGGGTTTTTTAGCTTCGGCAGTTGTTAAAAAGTATTTTTCCAAAATTTTATACGAGTAATATCTTAATTTTCGAAATTTCTTCATGGGTTTTGACCCATGTACGTGGAAATTAAAAATTTTGAGATTGATGTTTAAAAAATTTTCTAATTTTGAAAATTTTTTCATGGGTTTTGTCCCATGTAAGGATAAAAAATTGAAAACTTTTCATTTATTGGACTAATTTTCATAAAAATTGCAATTTATACAATAAGAAAATTTTTCATGGGTTTTGACCCATGTAATGAAAAAAAAATTTGAAAAAATTTTGGCTTATTTTCTGAATAAAAATTTTGACTTCATAACTTGAGTATTGAAAATTTTTCATGGGTTTTGACCCATGTGAGGATAAAAGAATGAAAATTTTAAATTTTTTCCGGAAATAATTTCAAAAAACTGTAATTTATATATTTCACTAATTTTTTTCATGGGTTTTAACCTATGTAATGAAAAAAATGAAAAATTTAGCTTATTTTTGAAATAACAAAAAAATGTGAAATATATAACTCGCAGTTTTTTGAAAATTTTCATGGGTTTAGACCCATGTAAAGGAAATTGAAAAATTTTTTAGCTCAAAATGCGGATAAAAATTAAAACTGGGTAAAGTTAAAAATTTTCTTAACCAATTTTTTCCATGGGTTTTGACCCATGTGAGGGTAAAAAATTAAAATTTGTATCCTGAAACTGGTTCTAAAAAAATGTAATCGTGTTGCACTAAAAATATAAGATTGTCGTTCTTCGAACGTTTGAACGGTTCGCAAGGTGACTTTATGCAACTTCAAATCAGTAAAAAAGGTTCCTCTCAGAACGAAAAAACTTTTATAGAAAATTCTCCATGAATTTTGACCCATGTAAGGGAAAATTAAAAATTTTTGTTACTTAAAAAATTTTCATGGGTTTTGACCCATAATTCGTAAAAATGGAAATTTTTGAGGAGTTTTATAATTATTTATGTTTGAAAAATTTACATGGGTTTTGACCCAGTTAAGGGTTTTTACGAAAATTTTGGTAAGAAATGAGCTGGAAAGTCACCTCGAGAACCAATACTGAATTTGTATCAGTTTAATCGAATAAATCTTGCAACCGGGTACATTTTTTTAGAACTAAAAACATACTTGGTAATGGTTGAATTATGTAAATTTTAGACTCTTGCGAGTTTATGAGGATTTTACTAAATATTGGATATTTAGGTGAACGGCAAGTGGATTGAACTGTGTGGAAATTGAACTTCGCCAACCAGGTAAATGGATTTTAAAAATCAGCCGAAATGCTAAAAATGAACTGCTTGCGAACTTTTTTATTGAAAAATTCTAACCTTGGAAATTTTGATTTTTAACTTTTTTTTCGGAAACAAAAAAAAATAAAGTTAATTTTCGCCGGTTAAAATTAATCAAACACAGACATACTTAAAACTCTCTTTGAAATACTTCAACGATGTCTCTTATTCGTGTTTTTTAATTCTGGAATCTTTGCTGATTTCTTTCTTAATTTCGAAAAAATAATTTTTTTGACTGAAAATAAATTCACGAAACTTTTATTTATATATGGTCAAGTGGGAAGCCGAAATTGTTACCTTCAGGTTATTTTCTTGAGAAATCATGAAAGGTTTTGGCCGATTTCTAAAAATAGAAATCTTAATACACAAAATCAAATGTGGTAGACTAGTGTAGTAAAATTCAAGAATTTTCTTGAATAAAATCATAGTAAAGAATATATTTAAGAAATATATTTAAAATTTTGTAATATTTATTCGAAATTATAAAAGAAACTGAAGTAATAATGTATAAGTTGGCAGTCGATTTATTCGAAGTAGGTCGGGGCGCTAGGTGGGCATAAGATTTGACACCTCTAAAATGAGTAATAATTATCGATTGGAAAATTTATTTCAGCACTAACCCCGTTTTAAAAATTGTGTTCTTTATCTTTTTATTGATAAAGAACCAATGAGTCTTATCTAAAATTGTGTGTTTCAAATGGAATTTATTAAGGGTTGCCTGGGTCCAGCGAAAATTATTTCTCGTTGTAAAAACACATAAAAGTTTTATCCCTGTAGGTTTGCCCGTGATAATATATTTAAGAAAATCCCTGTATTTTACCGAAATTTCATTGATTATGAGGGTTTCTATTTTGTTTTTTAGGAGAATTGTCCAAAATTCGTGTCTTTGGATATTGCAAGAAAATCCGAATTTTGAAAAATGCTTTTTGTGCAAGGACACGAATTTTGGGCATTCTTTCCACTTGTTTTCGTCGCCGAAAAGAACGAAAGTTTTTTCGGGAGAGCATTCATAAAAATCGAATAAGGCTTTATTTGGTAGGGGATGGGTGGGCAAACCTTTAGGGATAGATTTGCTAGTAAATTGAATATTTACAATTAATTTAAGAGAATTGAAAATGTGAATTTTTAGAGCAAAAATTAATTTTAAAATTAATAAATCCTGCTTGTTAAGGATGTGGGCGTCGATAATTGGGCTCTTTTTTACACATTTTCAAGTGAAGTTTCTGAGAAACCTGGCTTCAGAAATAATTAATTTTTTTTCCAAATACGTAGTACAACTCGTAAGGAAGGTGCCAGTACTATTCAGAGCATCTGATACCTCAACCTACGCTCAGAAAATGGTTTTTAGTAGGCGTCCCTAAAAGCACTAAAAAGCCTACTCCTCATTCATTCCCCATCACTTTTTATTGATATTTGCAATTTAGAATGTAGATATAAATACTCATCACCAAATGGAAGCCTTTTTTGAAAATTTTGCCTCTAGTGGTCAAAACAGCTTATTTGGGAGCCTCGCGCAAACGCCTACTCCTCCTTAAATATATATGGGAAATTTTCAATTTGTACATCAAATTCACCGCAAAGGCTGAATTAAGGTTCAAATGGAAGCCTTTTTTCGATTTTTTTCTCCAAAGTCTCAGGAACGACTTGTGAATTTCTAGTTTTTGTTGAAATTCTTAACTTTTTTGAAATTAAAAAAAAAATAAAAATTGAAATTTAACGTTTTTTGGCAGTATTTCGAGTTAAGNAAAAAACTCTCCGCTCGAACCTTAATCCAGGCTTTGCGGTGAATTTGATGCACAAATTGAAAATTTTCTATATATTTTCAAGGAGGAGTAGGCTTTTGCGTGAGGCTCCCAAATACGCCCCCCAATTAAATACGCCCCCCAATTAATACGCCCCCCAAAAATACGCCTCCCAAAATTTAGGGCCGTTGTACATCAGGGCCGTTGTACAATAGGTAGGATTTAATTTCAAAATTCAGGGCCGTTGTACATCAGGTCCGTTGTTCAATATTTTTGGTTTAACTTCAAAATTTAGGGCCGCTGTACATCAGGGCCGTTGTACAATAGGTAGGGTTTAATTTCAAAATTCAGGACCGTTGTACAACAGGGCCGTTGTACATCAGGGCCGTTATACATCAGGGCCGTTGTACATCAGGGCCGTTGTACATCAGGGCCGTTGTACATTAGGGGCCGTTCTCCAACGGCCGTTGTACAATGGCCGTTGTACTACAGGCCGTTGTACATAATCGGCCGTTGTACAAAATCGGCCGTTGTACATAATCGGCCGTTGTACAAGGCCGTTGTACATAATCGGCCGTTGTACGGTACCCCCTGGAAAACCCTATTTAAGCTACATTAATCCAAACGAAGAGTTTTCAACTACATGATTGATCTAGGCAAACTAGAAGTGAGCCAATTCGGGAGCCTTACAAGTTGTAAGGTATACATACCATGAAGTTTAAAAATTATTGAGGCCCAAAATTCACAGGAGCCTTTTTCTTGAATTTCGACTTTATCCAATCAGCGTCAAATTCTACAATTTGGTCCAATTTTGGATTAAAAAGTATTAAAATTTCTAGAATTCGATTTGGATATTTTCGAATAAGATAGATTTCTTGGGTTCACTTCAATCACGATAAATATCGAAAATCCTGCCAATGTGTCGAAATTTATCACTACGTCACAAGAATAGAAAGTGACCAATAAAATCACTGGATTCCTCTATTTGTGACGTAGTGATAAAATTCGACGAATTGGTACGATTTTCGATATACATGTAGTTCACCATATATAGTTCACTTTTTGCAGATTTATTTCTAGGAATTCTAGAGAGAACAGTCGTTTCAAAACTTGAGCGACAAGGTCACGTTACGTGATTCACGTATTAAAATGGCTACGATATGTACACTGACTAACCATTTATGGAAACCCCCGATAATGGAAACCTATTACCATTTAATGGAAACCCATAACCATTAATGGAGAACCTAATACGCGATTTTATTGGAAACAATTTTTTGAAATAACAAGCATAGTGAGTAGAAATATTAACTCCTGTTGTTTTTTGGTGTTTAAATTTGCTCCACACTCCTTCAACTTTAAAGCCTTTGTTGATTTCGGATGCCCTTACTAATTGATCCCTGACAAGGGTATTTAGAAAAAAACTCAAAAAAAATTTTTTCAAATTTTTCGGCTTTTGAAAACAACTTTTTTATTCAAATTTGCCCAAATTACCATGTAAATGGAAACCATTACCATTTAATAGAACCCATACCCATTTAATGGAAACCCATTAACATTTATGGAAACCATTTTTTTCGCGAAAGTGGGTTTCCATAAATGAGTCAGTGTAGATGACTGTATTATTGTAGCTAAAAAGGGTTTCTTTGAACATATTCTTGAAAAAATGAATAAGTGGGACAAAAGCATTACTTTCGCATATGAACATATGATAGAAAATGAACTAAATTTTTGGTCCAGTACAATTTATTTGGAGGATAATACGTTTAAATTCAGACCTTACAGAAAAAGTGGATCTGAAACCTTACTTACAAATTACAAAAAAGCTACCATAT
>SCLH01000562.1:30419-42741 GCA_004367855.1 Oikopleura vanhoeffeni | reverse complement strand
AAAACAGCAGGATTTATAATATTTGATATTATTTTTATATAAAAATATTAAAAAAATAATAAAAAAAATAATATTAAATAATAAGGAATATTCAAACATCGGTCGAAATGCGAATCCGGATATAACCCTCACGGAAAAAGATGAATTTCATGATTTATTCCCGAAAAACGAAAAAAAAAAAAGCTGATGAGAATAGTGTTCGATCGCTCTTATTCATTTTACCTCATCAAACTTTTACGGTTAATACCCCTCAAAATTATAACGTATGAAGGCACTTTTAATTCTCTGGAAATGGGTTATGTTGGGAGTTTCTATAATGGTGCGGTAGGTTATAAAAAATTAAAGTTACAACACAATAAAATTTGTGACCGGTTTAGGTAGCTTTCGGTGTGTCAAAATGTTAAAAAAGCCAAAATTTCTCTTTGAAAAGGTACCCCCCCAGCCATATTGTTAAAATGTCATATTATGGTCAGTCTCTTAAACTGATATTTACCGGTGTTTTTCGTCCGATTTACTGGTCAACCGTTCGAGGTGAGAAATAGAAAAAAAAAATCCGTGGGTTAAAATTTGCTTGGCCTATTTAATACAAAAAAACGTTTCTGGATATCTCTTACCGTTTGGTCTACAGAAGAGGGGTTCCTTTTAAAAAAAAGCTACTTAGTAACACGTTATGTTCGGTAAAAAATGTGTTGTAAAAATGGTATATATTTTCTCTATTGGTTCACGCGTGAGTTTCATCCGCTTAATAAAACCACTACATACCAAATTTTCCTTCCAAGGAAAAATGAAACGAGCATTTACGCCAAACCTTATAACTGAAAAAACCCCTTAATTTTATCATTGTGTGATATATAAACATTTAGTTGCAGGAGAAACGATGGAAAATGGCATTAATGAAGTCACAAAAGATATTCGAATGGGAAAAATTTTAATCCAATCAAATAAGGCTACGAAAAATCCAGAACTTTAGTTTCTACGATTACCAAGAGGAATAAACGTGATCACTGTCTGTTTAATGGATGCAAGTATTAACAACTGGTGCCGCAGGTAAGAATAAGCGATATTTTGAAATGAATAAATAAAATTCTCGATCAGTATAAAATATTGCGAAACTTTTGTTTTGTATTGGATTAACGACGAAAAGTTCGGCATTTCATACTTGTACTGTTCCGGTGGGGTCTTTTTTTGTTGATCTGAGATCGGTTTTTCCCGCATTGCAGGAAAAAAAATGAAAGGTTTTAATTTCGCATAAGAAATGCAGGGACAAAAAGTTCGAGCTCAGAGCACGTTTTTTCCCGCATTTGAAATTTCACAAACTATGAAATTAAAAATAAATTTCTGTCATGTATATTAAAAGGTAACACCAATTTATTTTTCGGTTTATCGGATTGAGGGTGCTTCTCTGAACGAAATTCTAAACCCTAACCTTTTCGGAACAAACAGTTTTTAGCGTGTACACTGGGCACGATTAACATAACCTATTTTTACTCTTTCCAAGATATTTGCGTACACAAAGTTAATATTAGTATTCCTGACAACAGTTTGCATGGTTTTTACCGTGTACACAGGGCACAAGTTTACTAATCCTTAAATTATGATATTTTTCAAATGCGGGTAATCAATCTCAAATAAATTTCGAAAGAAACATTAATAATAATTAAGTAATAATTTCCCAAATTAATCAATAATTGAAAATTACAAAATATTTTTGTTCGCAAAATCCCAGAAAAATGAAAATTTTTTATAAACTCGGGACAAAATCAGATTTTCATTGCGGGAAAAACTAATATGATTTTGAAAATGAATCACTAGACATCACCCCGCGGTAGCTCATTTTCGACAATAAGTGAATCCTTTTACCAACGGAACTTCATCTCAAAAACGTTTTACTATCTCTATAGCGCGAGTTTCGAATCCACTTGATGTTGTCTCAGTGGATTGCCTTAGTGATTTGCTTGAGTGATTACATACTGATCAAATTTTAGCGGGTCCCCAATTTCAAGCACCCTGCCGATATCATACACAAGGGACAATCACTTAACAACATTAGTGAGAATTAAAATCTTTTTACCGATTAGCCAATCAGGCCAATGTAACGTTCTTTTTTAATTTTCGTTTTAATTCAGGGGAGCGTAGTGATTCATTCAGAATGCGAGAGCACGACAATTGTTAACCAGATCAATAGAAAAACATACATATACATTCAATCAATTATTTCTTTTAAAATATTTTGCTCAAATGCTGCGAGAAAAAAAATTCAAAATGCGGAAAAAAATCGAACTATAAATCATAATTTTAAAATATTATTTCGCTCAAAATGCAGGAGGAATAGAATTTCAAATTGCGGAGAAGAAAAAATCTAACTTTTTTTGTAACATGACCCCTAGTGAGTCATTTGGAAGTTTTGACCTGAATAAGGTCTCATATTTCAAAGTTTCACCTTAGGAAAATAATCAATGAAAAATTTTGAGAGCTTCTCGTTACCAAAAGCAATTTATGTTGACCTTTCGTTCTCCAGAATAGCCGCAAATAGGCTACAACCGATTTATTGATCATTTATATTTAGCAATGATGGCTATTCGCGTTTTATTGGCCACGAAGTTTTGAAGAAAACATTCTATTGGTGGTCTCTATCATGGCCGAACCAGGTGTTTTCATGCATTGCGTATGCTTATCCTAAACGTCAAAATCATAACTGCTGCTATTGACCCTGAAATTTCAAAAGGAATGTGGAAAATCAAAAATTCAAATTGCAGGGTTTTTCTGTTAACGAATTCGCGTTAAGGATGTGGGCGTCGATAATTGGCTCTGTTTTTACACATTTCAAGTGACGTGGTCTGAGAAAACTGGCTTCAGAATAATTATTTTTTTTTCCAAATACGTAGTACACTCGTAAGGAAGGTGACAGTACTATTCAGAGCTCTGATACCTCAACCTACGCTTCAGAACATGGTTTTTAGTAGCCGTCCCTTTTATAAAAGCACTAAAAAGCCTACTCCGTCATTCATCTTCAGACTTTTTATTGATATTGCAATTTAGTAATGTTAGATATAAATACTCATCACCAAACGCGTCGCCCTTTTCAAAATTTTGCCTCGTAGTGGTCAAAACAGCTTATTTTGGGGCCTGGGCGCGCAAACGCCTACTCCTCCTTAAATATATATGGAAAATTTTTCAATTTGTACATCAAATTCACCGCAAGGCTGATTAAGGTTTTAAACGGTCTCCTTTTCCAATTGTCCTTCCAAAGTCTCAGGAACGACTTGTGAATTCTAGTTTTTGTTAAAATTCTTGACTTTTTTGAAATTAAAAAAAAAATTAAAAATTAAATTTAACCGTTTTTTGGCAGTATTTCGAGGTTAAGTGATCTGACATCACAATTTTGAAAGGTGACAAATAAATTCTAGATCGAAATTGGTACCTTTCACTTCAAATTCTCAAAAATCTTTCAAAAAATTCAAACTTAACTTTTTTTTTGAAAAAAATTCAAAATTTCAGAAAAAAATCCTAAGCTTTTAAAAAACTTTCAGCTGGAAATTCTCTACCAAAATTGAGCTATCAAAAAAAGTTTTCTGAGGAAATTTCAACTTATCGTCGCCCACATCCTTAAACGAATGCATTATGACATTTTGAACCATAAATTTGAAAGGTAAAATATTTTAGTTATCAAAAAAAAGCGTACCTTATTAGGAAAAAAATTGATATTTTAGACAAATTTATAAAATGAGGAATAATTATTTCAGCTTTTGGCAGATTTTTCCTCAAATTTTACGGTGTTTGTGCTGGAAACCATATGCCAAAATTTTATCAACTCTACGTTTTTTCATTCAAAATCGTTGGATATTTTCGAATTCGAAGAACAAATTTCTTGAATGTTTTTTTGCGATAAAATTGATTTTTTACTGGAATTTATTGCAAATAAATTTTAACAAATAAAATTAAAGAATTATTACCTTTAATTTTTACTGAGTTATCAAAAATTTTTAATTAGTGCAAAAATGGAGTTTTTAAAGTTTTAAGAAAAAGCGGAAAAAACCTCAAAATTTTGGTCTGAATCTGCTGGAAGATAAAAGTATTTCGACTTTTCAAAATTTTTTTATAAAATTATTGGAGAATTATCACAAAAAGATTATAAAATTATTCCGGGACTTGAAACTTTGAGATCGATACTCGGAACGAGTGGAGACGAAACCTCCTTTTGCCTAGAGATCCGATTTATAGAAATCAAAGTTTGAAAAATTAATTTCATCTTATAGGTTATCCAAAATCCTATGAAAATGTTAACGTTTATGATGCCATTTTATTCGTTGTTAATTATGCTTGTCACATTTTTCTTGCAAAAGATGTGTGGCATATTTTTTATGATGAACCCTGATGGGGTGTCAGTTTACCGAAACAAATTTTCCAGGCCTGTAGTTTTTACGGTTTGAAGTATCTTTCGGCATCGAAAAACTTTCCAAAAAACAAAAAAAATATTGAAAATTTTGTTAAAATGCCATGTCTGTGGACAAGCAATTTGAAGAAATTTGTGGCTAAGAATACGCAAAGCAGCCTGTTTTTTATAGAAAAACATTTATTCATAGATAAATATGTTTGAGTCAGTTTAGTCTGAAATTGTTGGTTTATTGAGAGATGTAACATGCATGTACCTTGTGAGCGTAAAAGGAAAGTAATTTTCGAAACCATTTTGAAATTTTTATGTCCAAAAATATGTTGTACCGTTAACTATAGAAATTTGCGTCCTTTAAATTTAAATAACACAGAAAGGTTTGCGATATTTGGGAGTAATTGTCATGTTTTGAAAATTAATGTATAGCTGCTGTACTAAAGCATAATTTTATGTTTTTGCTTGGATCTATTGACCTTACAGGTTTTTAAGTCGGGCAGTATCTTTCGCATAGAAAATTGTTTTGTAACTTTAAATTAGGTTATAAAAAACTAAAATTCGAAAAAAAAGTGAAAGTACCAAAAAATTTCGGTATGCGAAAAGATACATTCATCAAGTTTTTAATATTTTCATTTGACTCGTGAGTACGAGGTCTCGTACATTTGAGTAAGTTCAATCACAAATTAAATAGAAGTTAAGCTAGACTAGGTCTTGTTATACCAGATCTCATTCGCAGGAAGCAAAGATTTTATCATTGGAACAAATAGTAAAAAACGCCATTTTATAACCGGACCGCACTCTTAAGGAGTGGGCCGTCGCTGATTTGGGGTTTTGCTATGCCGATTCTCGACAAACAGGCAGATGGTAATGATTTCAAAAACTTTGTGTAGCTGTGACGGAAACAAACTCTTCAAGATAATTTTTAAAACTACAAGTAATCTGACTTCAAAAATAGACCTCTAAAATCAGGACTAAAAAACTATCTCCTCTTCGAAATTTGGGGAGATTTGTTCTCGGATTTTTATTTTAGAGACATTCAGAGCGGCAATACCAATCTTTGATCGTGGCTTTTTCTGATTTTTTTTTTTCGGACGCAATAACGATTAAAACGAGTTTCGAACTTTTTGAAAAAACGGGTTTTAGGGGCTCCGTAAAAAAAACTATCTCCTCTCTCAATTTCGAGATAAACTTTCGGATTCATAGGTTTGAAAATGAAAATCTACTACGTTCTTTAGAGGTTGATCGTGGTTTTTTTCATACATTTTGTATTCCGGTTGATTCTGGAGGCATATTCCTTTATCACTTTTTTGGTTAGAATGCGTAGCCACAAGTAAAATACACGTTAAAAGAGTAGTGGCTACGCATTCTATACCAAAAAAAGTGATAAAGGATATGAATTTACTCTTTAATTTTCTAATATTTGAACTCAAAAAGGGAAATTTGACGAAAAAATATTTAGCTTTTGCTTTTTTTCAAATATTGACACACTTTTAAGCCATTTTGGTGCTAAATAACGTTTCAGACCAGGGTGGCCAAAAGCCAACCAATCTTTGTAGGCTTAGCTTGGTCATGTCAAAATTAAATTTTGAAAGCTTGTTCAAGCTTTGATTTCAAGCCAAAGTTTCAAAGCCAAGCTAAGAAATCAAGCTCAGCTGTGGCCAGGCCTGTTTTCAGACTGCAAAAGAAAAAAAATGATGACAAAATTTAAAAAATTCAAAATTTAAAAAAAAAAAAATCAAGATCGTTTTGTTCGATATTGCCGTCCAAGAAACAAAAAAATTGGAACGGCCACAATCAAAGATTGGGCAATTGCCGCTCTGATGGCTCTGAATAAAAATCTAGAAAAAAAATCTCCAAAATTGTATAATGTATGGGTTATTTTGAAGTCTCTGTGTGGTGCGTAGGTGGCATGAGTATCAGATTTACTGTACTTTTGAAAATGATTCTTGAAGAGTTGCTTTTCAAGCACAAAAGTTTTTGGAATCATTACCTCTGGCCTGTTTGTTGAGAATTCGGCATAGCAAAACCACAAATCAGTGACGCCCACTCTTTTGAGGGGGTGGTCGTCGCATTTTTAAGGGGTTTTTCGATAGCCAATTGTCGGCACAAGTACAAATCGTTGGACCAACTTTTTACCTCTTTTTGAGATATTGTTAACAAAAATCTTGCATCCTAAACAATCCAAATTAACGGCATGGTCGTCCAATCAGAAACGTGGCTTTACAAAAGTGACGGAATTTCTTTTTTTTCAAAATGTATCTCCTCCCTGATTTTCAGGTTCAACAATGATTTTCATGTTTTAAATTAACCGGACAGAACGTGAGCAGACCGCCTTGTTGAGTTTTTGGAAAAATTCTTTTGTTTGGCTTCAGAATCACCAAAAAACTGTATTTTGCTCTATTTACATAGGGTCAAAATACTGTGCTTTGGTTTGATTCTGAAGCCAAATCAAAGAATTTTTTCCAAAAACTCAACAAGGCGGTTCTGCTCACGTTCTGTCCGGTTAATTTAAAACATGAATCATTGTTGAACCTCTGAAAAACTCAGGGAGGAGATACATTTAAAATAAAGAATTCCGTCACTTTTTTGTAGCACGTTTCTGATAGACGACCTCCGTTAATTTGGATTGTTTTTTAGGATGCAAGATTTTTGTTTAAATATATCAAAGAGAGAGGTAAAAGTTGGCCAACGAGTTTGTTACTTGTGCGAAATTGGCTATCGAAACCCTTAAAATGCGACGACCAGGGGTGGTATAGGTGGTAAGGCTTTTTCAAGGGCTCATAACTTTTTATTCCTTCGTAACAATTCTTATAAAAATGTCACGAATGGTAGTTCGTAATGTCTGCTAGAAGAAGTTTTATCATAATTTTTTTAAAGTCGTATTTTTTTCACCTGATTTCACAAGAATTTTGATTTTTTTACCCAATGTGTTTTTAAGCTTTTGGGGTTGTTCCCCGAGGGAGATCACGCTTAACCAATCAGAGCGCGACGTGGTTAGTTAATTTAAGGGGCGTTTCAATCTCCCCGGGGAACACCCAAAAGCTAAAAAAACAACATTCGGTAGAACATGTATATTTGGAAAACAAAAAACTAATAGTGTTGTTTTTTTCGATAATTACCCTCAAAGTTCTTCAAAAATACCGAAAAAGTGCCGTTTTTGGCCATTTTTGCCACGTAAAAATCGTTATTTTTGTTCATCGTATTTATAAATCAATTTTTTATACACAGTTGAACATTTTCGAGGTTAATTTAAGGAAAACAAATAGTGTCCGAATTTTTTAATTTCAGATTCTTAAACTCCAAGGATGCACAGTTTGAAAAAATTTTTTTTGAGGCTCAAGTCAGTATCAAATTTTTCAGTATTATCCAAAGATTTCGCAACTATTCAATGTTCCTGGAAAAACGAAATTTATAAACTGATGGTCAAATTATTTACCGTTTCCGCGCAAGAGCAAAAAACCATTTTCTCAGAAAAAATTTTAATATTTTTGGAAAATTTTTTGAATTGTTTTTTTACATTTTTTCAAATTCTATACATGTAACTAAACAGGGGCCACGAGGAGATCAGAAATCGTGAAATTAAGTTTTACAGAACTACGATTTCAGAAGATATGGACTGCCTGGACAACCTCCGTTAATTGCGATTCCAGGCATTTTTGTTAACCCGTGTACTCAACCCTGCGCATAGATAACTGCCTGGTCAGCACTTACGAATTCTAAAACAATTCATATTTCATTTCCTCTACATTGCAAATGTTTTTGGTAGTAGCGCCTAGTAGTGCGAACATTTAGGCTTGGCATTTTTCAGCTCTCCGGCGCTATTTTTAGAGTATTTCAGTGATTTTTTTTTAATCTAAAACGTAACACGTTCTTTCAGAGTGGACAAAACGACAAAAATCTGCTTGTTCTCTTAAGACAAATTTGACAGTATATGAAAAATAAGGAATGTTCTCTTCTGGAAAACGGGGTACCGTACATCGGCCGGATTATGTACAACGGCGATTATGTACAACGGCGATTATGTACAACGGCCTGTAGGTACAACGGCCATTGTACAACCGGGCCGGTTGGACAACGGCCTATTGTACAAGGGCCCTGTACAACCGATTATGTACAACGGCCGATTATGTACAAGCCTGATGTACAACGGCCGGGATGTACAACGGCTCGGATGTACAACGGCCCGAGTGTTCAACGGCCCGAGTGTTCAACGGCCGCTATGATTTTGAAATTAACCATACATTATTGTACAACGGCCCTCATGTACAAGGAGGCATTGTTCTACAACGGCCCTAAAATTTAGAACCATACATATTGTACAACGCCCTAATTTTGAAATAAACCAGACATTGTTACAACGGCCCTGAATTTTTAAAATTAACCCATACCTTTTGTTTACAACCGGCCCTAAATTTTGAAATGAAACCCATACATATTGTACAACGGGCCCCGCCCCGATGTATAACGGCTTCAATTCCTGAAAATTTACTTACTTTAAATTTTAACCTTTTTCCCCTATTCACACTTATTTGTTAATATCCCGGCCCTAACTGCTTTTAAAAAACACACTACGTTTCCTAATCAGGGCCGGGATATTAACAAAGTAGTGAATTAGGGGGATATTGTACAACCGGCCTTAATTTGAAAAGATTAATTGTTGGCTGTTTGTGTTTGAAATTTAACATAAATTTAAATCATACGTTTATCGTTTTAAATTTGAAGATAGTTTTTACAAAAATATAAACTATAAAATTTAAATAAAAGACGAAAATTAAAAAATTGATATTTTCGGTTTTTTAGTTTTTTGCTCGGAAACTTAATGACACCGTTCTGTATGTCCAATGAAAATTTAAATTCAGTAAAAAAGTAGGATTGCAAGAAAAATATGATTTGCGTATTTTGAAACTTCATTATTAAGGATGTGGGCGACGTTATCTCAGCCTTCACGTTATAATACTTTTTATACACCTTGTTTAGAGAATTTCTGCAAAGTTTTTTAACTGTATAAGATATTTTTGGTTTTGAGGATTTTTTCAAGAAAGTCCGGTTTTTCGCGGGGTTGAAATTGAAGGTTAAATTAAGGGTTGGACGATAATTGAGATTTCTCAGATAACTTTTTGATTGCCCTATTTGTGTAGAGAATTTGTCACTGAGTTTTAAACTGTCAGGATTTTTTTCTGAATTTTGTGAATTGTTTTTCAAAAGAAGTTAGGTTTTAGAAAAATTAATAGTTCCAGAATTCACCCAAAAAACAAAAATTCACAAGTTGTTCCTGCGATTTTTTGGAAAAAAAACAGGAAAAAAACTTCTCCGGCTCGGACCTTAATCAGGCTTTGCGGTGAATTTGATGCACAAATTAAAAAAATTTCTATATATGTTCAAGGAGGAGTAGGCTTTCTGCGTGAGGGCTCCCAATAATACGCCCCCCAATTTAATACGCCTCCCAAATTAGGGCCGTTGTACATCAGGGCCGTTTGTACATTAGGGGCGTTCTCCAACGGCGTTGTGACCAATGCCGTTGTAACATAATCGGCCGTTGTACAAAATCGGCCGTTGTACATAATCGGCCGTTGTACATTAATCGGCCATGGTACGGTACCCCCTGGAAAAACCTAGTTAAGGCTACATTAATCCCAACCGAAGGTTTTCAACTGTACAGTTGATTGATCTAGGGCAAACGAGAAGTGAGCCAAGTCGGGAGCTTACAAGTTGTATGGTAACATTACATGAAGTTTAAAAATTATTGAGGGCCAAATTCACAGGGAGCCTTTTTCTTGAATTGCGACTTTATCATTCAGCGTCAAATTTCGACAATTTTGATCAATTTTTTGAAGAATTAAAAAAGTATTAAAATTTCATAGAAAATTCGAGTGGTTGGCCATATTTTCGAAATAGGACTAGATTTCTTGGGTTCACGTCAATCACGAATAAATATCGAAAATCCTGCCAATGTGTCGAAATTTATCACTACGTCACAAGATAGAAGTGACCAATAAAATCACTGGATTCCTCTATTTTGTGACGTAGTGCATAAAATTCGAACGAATTGGTACGATTTTCGATAATACATATAGTTCACTTGCCAGATTTATACTCTGGGATCTAGAGAGAACAGTCGTTTCATAAAACTTGAGCGACGGAAAGAGTACGTTACGTGAAGTTTCACGTAGTTTTAAAAATGGTTCTACCGATATGTACACTGACTAACCATTTATAGAAACCCCGATAATGGAAACCTATTACCATTTAATGGAAACCCATAACCATTAATGGAGAACCTAATACGCGATTTTATTGGAAACAATTTTTTGAAATAACAAGCATAGTGAGTAGAAATATTAACTCCTGTTGTTTTTTGGTGTTTAAATTTGCTCCACACTCCTTCAACTTTAAAGCCTTTGTTGATTTCGGATGCCCTTACTAATTGATCCCTGACAAGGGTATTTAGAAAAAAACTCAAAAAAAATTTTTTCAAATTTTTCGGCTTTTGAAAACAACTTTTTTATTCAAATTTGCCCAAATTACCATGTAAATGGAAACCATTACCATTTAATAGAACCCATACCCATTTAATTGGAAACCATTAACATTTATGAAACCATTTTTTTCGCGAAAGTGGGTTTCCATAAATGAGTCAGTGTAGATGACTGTTATTATTGTTAGCTAAAAAGGGTTTCTTTGAACATATTTCTTGAAAAACATGAATAAGTGGGACAAAAGCAATTACTTTCGGCATTGAACGTACTGATAGAAAAATGTAACTAAATTTTTGGTTCCAGTACAATTTATGTTGGAGGGATAATACGTTTAAATTCGACCTTACAGAAAAAGTGGATCTGAAACCTTACTTACAAATTACAAAAAAAGCTACCATATAATAGTAGATTAATAACCTGTGTATAATCCTTTAGTTCCATCTGCCAAAGATTTGGCCCTCAATTTCGGGGATGAGAAAACAACGGGCGGTCATTTGAGGAAAATCTTTACGTGTCATCCTGATTCTCAGTTTCTTATTCTTAGATAGCTCAAACTGAGGACAATTATCTAATTAATATAAACATTTAAAATTGTTTTTAATAGGACCAATGTTTTTTATTTATTTTTTAAGATTACTGAAATTGTTTAATTATTAGTTTTTGTTAAAAAATAGAAACAATAGTCTGATTCAGACCAATTTTTATTTTGTATTATTCACTAGATATTTGTGCACAGTTTGCTATCTAAGAACCTAATCGGTTGAGTCGTTTTTGAAAACCACGTTGTTTTCTCACCCCCCTGAGGGGGGCCCCCTCCCGTGTTTTTGAGGGCCCAAATATTTTACATAGGGCAATGAAGGGATATATCTCAAAAATATTAGGTTAGTAATATTTCAACTATGTGACATAATTCTAAAAACTTAAGTTCTGATATTACTAAATGACCTAGAAACTAATTTGAACCCTATATTTCTAATTAATTCATACCCTTTCAAATTAATAAAATCTAAGTTTCAACAATTTCTTGAGTATGGCCCAAAACCTAAACCACCTGACGTTACATTTACGATTTGCATTTCTTATTCGTCTAAAAATATAAATTATCACGTACAAAAATTGATCAAACGAATCAAATTCATTCTCCCTTTCTTCCATATCAGATTAGCCCATAAATGTATTTAAGCATCAAATTTGTTTTCATCAGATTCAAAACCGAGTACACCTCAACTCGATAATACAAACTGCGTATATCACTTCAAGTGCTTATGGTTTAGTAATTACGTAGGAATGACTGCACAAAAAGTGGAAACTAGGGCTAAAGAGCATAGAACTTTCTCTACGGCAAAAAATGTATACTATCACATAAACAGTTGCTCTTACTACCTCTCTCGGAACACTTCACAATACTGCAAAAAAGCTTTAGGTCATACTCTGAACTTCGAAAAACAGAGGCATTTTT
>SCLH01000562.1:10468-27195 GCA_004367855.1 Oikopleura vanhoeffeni | reverse complement strand
GCCCATATCCGTATCTGTCAAAATGCACCGACTAAACTCTAACAAAAATTAACTGAAAGCACAAATAAGCATGTGTCAGGGAAACTTGTGTCCAGTGTACACCTTAATTTCAAGTGTTCACTAAACATAACCCTATCTTGACAGGGTTAGACCTAGGATTAGGGAAAATTGTGTTCAATTTACATCTTAGTTTTAAGTGAACACTTAACATAACCCGATATTGAAGGGGTTAGACCTAGGTCCTAGGGAAAATTGTGTCCAGTGTACACGATACAAAACTGTTTTGCATCGTTCTCAGTGTACACCTTAATTTTAATTGTACACTTAACATAACTCTATATTGAAAGGGTTAGACCTAGGGTTAGGGAAAATTGTGTCCAGTGTACATGATACAACACTGCGAAACCCTACTTTTCTCACCCAACCCTAATTTTCTTCTCTGACAAACAGTTTTGCATCGTTCCCAGTGTACACCTTAATTCTAAGTGTGCCCCACCGAAAACAGAATTTGATATTCATGAAGTTCATAGTAACATTAAGATCTCTGAAGTTTAAGGGGCCCGATACCGCTGAATTTGCCAAAATGGCCGAAAAAAACTACGCAATTTCAAGATTTTAGCTGAAATAATTCCAGTTCTAATATCGCCGAAAATGCCCAATATCGCCGAATATTTTCGAGATTTTTCTTACAAATTACTCTATGGACGTCACGAATGACGTCATTTTCAAGATTGAATTTACCAAATTCACTCTTTTGAACTTTTATTTTATTGCGTTTTACGGAGTAATTAATTCTACGCATTTATGATTAACTTTATTCGAACCTATTGTAAAACACCTTATAAAATTAAAAAATGTTCGACATGTCGCGACACATGACCTCATTTCGTACGCCTACGCGTTTTTTCATTTTTGAACAGAAATTTATTTCTGTCCCCATACCGACGAAAATGTCCAAAATCGCCGAAATTTCTTGGCAAAAAACTTTCGGCGATATTGGGCACCCCTGTATGTTTTATTTGAGACATGCGTTTAGGTCCTAGGTCACTAGCTACATTTTTAAATCATATTTTCAGATGATTCGTAACTATCTTATTAATGTATCTACTCATCTAAAACAAAATTTATCATCGTGGTTCAGAAAATTAAGTGACAATGATTATCGAAATGTATTTGTCGATTTTGAAAGAATTTCATATTGTATGGAATTGCCGGGGTACCGTCCGAGTCCCGTAGCACGCCTTAATTCAACTATGTAAAAATAAGTGATCCATTCAAACAATGCTTGATTAATCCAAATAATTAAAAAATTGTCAATTAGCGACATATTTTAACAATACGCATTTAAAAAAAGCCTATGATCTTTTAAGTGGCGATTGTTATATACCGATTGTATTTTTACCTACGATTTTTTATACCGATTGAATTTTTACCTACGATTTTACTCGAAATTCGCATGAACATAAAACCTTTTTTAAATGAAGCAGATCAAATTAACTTAGAAATCTTCATAGAATATTTGAAGGTTTACTATTTTAATGAAAACTCAAGATTAAAAAAACGGAATTATTATGCCAAATTAAGTGAAAATTTTGAAATAAATAGTACTACAAACTCTATTGAATCAATCAATAAAAAATTAAAATATGCTTGTAATGATGGCAAAATCAGTTTTCAAAAAGCATGTCAAACTTTGTGCAATTTTAAAGCTGATTTTCGATCAGAATTCGAATACAAAGTTATATTGAATAATATAAATTTAAGAAAAAATCGGACTATCGAAAATAACCAAATAAAAATTCAAATAATTCAGGAATATAATCGTCTATCATACATCATATATTGAGCGAGGTATGTATACTTGAGAGTATGCATATAAATTTGGAACAAAAACCCATTAGCATTTTATGCCTGTGACCAAATTTTTGTCGAATTTGAAAATGATTCTTCAGACGATATTTGGAATCACACGGATCTTTAATTTTTTTATATAACACTTTTTTTATACACTTTTTATGTATAATAACTTATTTTAAATTCTCTCATAATATTTGTAAATTAAATTATTCTGAAAAATTGTATAAAATAATTTTAACAATGCATTATTTATTCACTTGTTTTTAAATCTGTTAAAATCAATAAAATCCTTCAAAAGTACAGAAACTCAAGTTTTCGCGCAATTATTTTTCTTAATCCGGATTTATTGACTTTTGGATAAATCAAGCATTGTCAAAAGTATTAACGCATTTTATCATAGTTGAATTAAGGCGTGCTACGGGACTCGGACAATTGCCGTTGAGAGAACAATAGAAAATGAAATTGTCAATCGTAAGATAAAAACGCGCCACCTAGGACCCGCGGGGAGCCCGAAGGCAGAAATCTCGGGTATTGATTTAACCCACGCAGCTCGGACCCTCATTGACTGATATTAACCGCGCTCTCATTGGGCACTCTCACTGGCCAATCATAAGAGAAACTTGCCAGATAATCATAAAGAGAAAATCAATTTTTTGAGTAATTGATAAACTTTCAACCGGTAAAAACCTCGAATTAAGCCAATTACTATTTCATACGCACGATTTTGTAAGAAAAAAAAAGTGCAAGCAAAAATAACTACCGCCCCGATTGTACGGCCCCCATTGAACACCTGGGTAAAAACAGCGGGGTGATTAAGATTACATGTAGTTAAAAACCTTATTAATTTTGTACTTCAAGCCCGCAGGGTCGACTTTCTAATGAATATTTTTCCAACCAATGGTTAATTATGCACTAAGAGTGCTAGAGAGCAAAATTAATTTTTACTCTTTAGCTTACTTTGTACATAAATTATGCTCCTTAATTAATTAGAGTTTGGACCGGAAGAACCAGGGCCAAAGTAAGAACGATATAATATTCATGTGGATTCGTTTTTCAAATCACACTGCTTGATTTAAAGTCAGCGCTTAAAAAATGTTAAAAAAAATAAAGAAAGTTTTTTCTGAAGTTTTTTTTGCCAAAATTTGCCGATACTGGCACTTTCGGCGACAATAATGCAATTTTGTCATAAAATGAGAAAACGCGTAGGCATTCGAAATGACGTCATATGGCGTCATATGACGTCATATGTCGAACAATTTTTCAATTTTATAAGGAGTTTTACAGTAGGTTCGAATGGAGTGAATCACCAAAATGAGTATAATTAAGAACTCCATCAAACGCGATCAAAATTTGATCATCAAATAAAACTTGAAAAGAGTACATTTTGGAAATTAAATCTTGCAAATTACGCCCGAAAAGTGATTTGTAATACAGTAGAAATCTCAAAAAAATCAGCGATATTTGCATTGGAAGTATTTACGGTTATAATGGTGAGATTGCGTATGTTTTTTACGATCGCCCCCCTGTACATGTATAAGGTTTCATCGAGGTTTTGCACCTGGTTAAATTTAAACTCCCAGAGTAACTTCATGGTCACGCGTGACCATTTTCCGTTTTTTCTGTATTATTTAACTTACAGTCCAGAAAATTTTTATTCTAGGAAACTCTGGGAGTTAACATAAAAATCCCAGCTAAATTCTACAGAATTTTCCTTTTTTGGTAATTTTTTGTTCTCAAATTCTGCCGTAGATTTTATTTACAAGTAAAAAATCTTTTATAATACTTGAAAATTCCACGGGTCCTAACCCTATGCAATGTATTGTAAAAACTTTATACTATAAAGTTAATAATTTGAATAACGCAAATTTCTTGTAAAAATTCGACTCTTATTTATCATAAATTATGAAGAGGAGTCATCAAATTGCGTAGGGCTCTAAAAGCGTAGGCGTTTCATTCTTTTGAAATACTAGTGCATAAATGAGTAAGAATGTTTATAACCCGAGAAAATAATGGACATTGACGAAATTATGCCTACACTACCATTACACAGATTTATCGCAATCGTCAAGGTAAAAATTTCAAAAAAGTCTGAAAAAGTTTTAAAAAAATATTTTTATTTTCAGACCGAAGAGCAAGTCGAGCAGCTTAGAAGAGCTATTTTGACAGGAAATCACGATGTTGCAGAATTGGATGAAAAAGGTTATTCTTCTCTTCACTGGGCAGGACAGTTTTTGCGAAATCATCAACCCTTGAACTAAATTGTAAAAAATCAACAACTTGTTATCAAGGAATTTCTGATAAATCAAATAAGAGAAAATATGGAAATTCCAGCATTTTATAAGTTGAAAATAGATGAGAGGCCGAATTTATACAGTTTGTTTTTTTTACTTGCGAAATGAAAATTGCATCGGGAGAAATTCCCGCCAATTAGATATATATTTCTGAAATTTTATATTTTTAAACCCTCGTCATTGACGAAAGCTTGACTTTCAAAATTTAATCCGCCTAGTTACTATTTTTTATTGGCGGGAATTTCGTCCGATGCAATTTTCATTTCGCAAGTAAAACATACTGTACCTTATGGAACACCCATGGTACAGTAGAATATTACAAAAATGTATATTAAAAAATTTTATTTTAAAGCCATAGGAAAAAATGTGGGTAGGCGCCAAACAATTAAAGGCGCCTTAATAATTAAATATTGTTAAATATTTAACCTAAATTAAGACATATCCGATCGCAAACTACCCCTTTTTGTTTGTTCATCCAATAGAAGTTTTATAAACGAATAAAGCTCAAAAATTCTACCTTATTACAACAGTTCGTTCAAAATTCCAAATAGCAAAACGTCATTCATCAAAGGGAAAAACGGCGAGTTTAATATTTCAAACTTGAACTTTAGACTTCTGAATTTGAGATTTTTTTATAGTTTGTCAGCAGGTAAAATTAAACATTGCAAATTAAAGCTTGCATAATTTAGTTTACCTGCTGACCAACGTCAAAAACAATCAAACTATAGTGATTAATATTTACTGTGGTGAAAAATGACAAAAGGCATTTGACTGAATTATGATACCTTATTAAAAAAACTGAAAAAAGTCTTATTTGAAAATGTGCCGGTGGTGGAGTTACTTACACAATTGAACATGGATCCGCTAGTTAGAGATACGCAGTATGATTTTACGGCAGGTTTTTAATATATTTTAAAGGTTGTGTTTTTTGTGAAATCACGGTAAAGAAATACATAAAATAATTCCAAATATCTACGTTTTTGCGATTCAAATAATCAGAGTCCTACATGTAATTCTAAGAAAAAGGCTCGTACTTATACATGTAACGCGGGGTAAAATGAAAATATCTCAAGACAATTTGGCTAATACCATTTAAATCATGTAATATGACCCGTCAGCTGTGTCAGATTTCATTTACACATTTTTATAGATCACTTGATTTTTTTTGAATAGTTACTGTAAAAAATCGGATAATTGTAACCTTCTTAATGCACATTTGAAACTTTTTTAATGTTATTTGATATTTAAAAAATCAGTGCTAAAGATATCGTCACCCTAAATAATACACGTTATATATTTTTTAAGTAAAAATTAGACTCCATCTGTAAATTAATCTTGTATGCAGGAATCGGATTAAGCTGACCCGACACATTTTATTTGAAATCCAACTAAAGGCATTGGATTATGCGGTGGGACAGTATGCGAATTCTACTATAGCACGAATTATTTTACGAAGTTATCCTCATGAAGTCCTTTCAAATATTATTCAAAGTCAAAATAAAAATGGAGATTCATGTTTGCATATAGCTGCTAAATTTGGAGATTATTCATGTATTTTTCTTTTAATACAAAGGTAATTGGTTCTTCTACACATTCTAGTGAAAATTGTTTTAAGCATAATTTATTAGAGGATGAGTTTTTTAAGTGAAGACCTAGGAATGTGAGCGCGATGACCAAGGCATGTTTATTGTCGGATTTTATAGCAAGATCTAAAATTATACTTGCCCGTTACGTTCAACTTTGATTTCATAGGACAATACGCATTGACTCTTGTTTATTGACCAATCAAAACAGGCCCTAGACGTGTCTCTGACGTCAAAGTTGAACGTAACGTACAAGTATAATTTTAGATATGGATTAGAGACAGATCTTGAATATTTGAATGATAAAACGGTGGATTTTTGAATAAGTCAATGAAATCGGCTAAAATTCTTGCGACCACTCATATTCTCGCATTTCGCATCATTCAAATATTCAGGATCTTTTCCCCAAGAGTATATGGATTACCGGACCTCAGAGTACAAATCCTAAATATTTGAATGATACAAACGGTAAGATAGTAAATCGGCTATTTAGTAAATCGGCTATATTTCAGAAAATTGAAACTTTTTGGACATTTCTGGAATTCTAGAATTTCGAGATTGAGCTCGGTTAATAAAAATCATAAAATTCTAAATAAGCTCATCAAAAAAAATATTTTCAAGTCATTTCTTTTTTTCGCCATAAAATTTATTATTAAATATCACATATGCACTTTTGCAACTTGTTCAGGTATTGTTACTGATTTTAAAAAAAAATTTGATTATTTTTTTCAAAATATTTTTAACGTAAACATAATACGTAAGAATAGTATTATTGAAGCGATTTACCGCTAACCTCGATTCCCAAAAATGAATTACAACTCAACAAAAAGTCAATATTAAGTAATAGACCGATTTACTAAATACAGATTACTATTCTTACCGATACAAACAACGCAAGATATTACAACCCGATAAAACCTTTGATTGCGGAATAGCCGATTCATTGATCAGTTGAGAAGGACAACCAATCAAATGCTCAGATTTCGCATTCTTTTAAAATATGAGATTGTAACTCTGAGGTCCGGTGATCCATATAATCCAGATCTTTAATATATAACTCAAATTTCATCGAAATCATTTTTTATCCTACAGCATTTTTTGAAGCAAAATGACTCCCATAGAAAACTACGGTCGTCTTTGTCTATTAAGACATTTATCGCTTTCCAGCCCTAATTGTATTTTAGCGTCTATTATTTTCGTCTCTAAAATCAAACAGCAAAATTGAAATTGTCCTTATATGGTAGATAAAGACCATATATGGTCTTACTGTAGTAATTAAATCTTGCAATAAAAATAAATTTTGATTATCTAGGTTGGCATTTGTTTCTTTACAAAATAATGATGGAAAAACGCCGATGGACTTTTTCGACCAAGAAAATCATGATTCTAGAATTAAGAATATTTTTATGAAAGCAATTCATAAAGAAAATCTCTCGAAGGCTAGGGTCTCAATTTCACAAGTATTCTTCAGTAGTAAAAAAATCTTGAAGATTTTCAAACATAATTATTACTGTCAAATGTGTCTATAAGGACTGCGTATATGGGGACAAAACGGCAGAAATTCGACGATTTTCGAGAAATTGGTGCCTATATCAAAAATTATAACTTGGTAGGTGTAGACACCCCCGCCCTATGTTTTTACTTATACACCTACCAAGGTATAACTTTCGATATATAGACAGAACGCCACCCTTAAAACTGTATGAATGAAAAAATTTTGAATTTCTACTGAACCTCTTTAAATGTGCGCCTTAGTCCTGCGAAAATTTGGCTTGTATTTTTAACGATTTTGAAGAACATTTTAGGCGAAATTATTTCACATGAACAAAACAACACGTTTTCACATGGACAAAACGACACAAATAGCTTGTCTTTATAGACATATTTGACAGTATAGCCATTTCTATCGAACGCAAGCGAATAAGCGTGCGTATAAGGAAGCTCAAAAATTATTGCTCAAAAACTATTGATAAATAATATATCATAAAATTTGACCCGCTCTAAGTGCTGGAATTGTCGTGCTCTTAGTCACGCTGGTACGAAAAGATGTTCTAGGCAGGGATCGGAAAAGCAGAGTTCACCTGATCGAATTTTTTCAGGAAATTTCCGACTCAACGTGGTAAACTTTTCGCAAATTCCCATCCCTGGTTTGAGATGTCATTATGCTCGATATTGCAACAAAAAGTGCCAAGTGGCACACTGGAAAGATCACAAACGAGAATGTGAGCCTGTTGTATTAGCGAGATCGAATGGTCATTTGGTTCCCAATTTATTCAAAGATGGAAATGATAATGTTCTGGATTTTATTTTAACGCAAATGAATCATAAAAACGGGTAATTAATTTCTTTAAAAATAGAATAAAGTGACATATTAATGGTGTCAGATCACTTATATTATGTAACATGACCTCCTAATTTGAGTGTTTGGGAATCTTTAAGATATAAAGGGTGTTTAAATGATGGTTGGAGTGAAATTTGACATTTGTGATGGGTCGTTCTGATTGACATCAAAATGTATGAAAGGTCTTTTTTCCCGCATCGAAAAAAGTGGTTTATCGGCATTTAATAGAAGACAGTTCATCATAAAGACATGAATTTTTGGGAATACAAGGCACCATCGACGTTTGAGCTTTTGGGTTAACAAATTTCAAAAAATGTTTGTTTAGAAAGATATTGTGCTACTGATCAAAAAAGTCTGAGTTTTATTTTTGCAATATTTGACGTTTAAAAACCAATAATCTGGTCAAAGTTAATTTTTCTAGAATTCGAATCAATCTGAAATTTTCGGATTTTTTTTTAATGATCTGATTAGTTTGAATACACCCTAGCTTCTAAAAAAGCCAAAAGAAAAATTGTCGGAAAAAAGACCCGAGACCGTCTGAAACCAACCTACGTTTGAAATATTTAGCCCTGAACTGGAGATTCTGATCATGCACTCTTATATAAAATTCACTCCCATTCCCCCCTTAAGAAACGGAATAAAATTTATTGGAAAAAATCTGAAAAAATTGCGTGCATGCGTCGGATTTGCATGAAACAAAATGTATTATAAATGATATAAATTGAATTCAAAGTGTCTCAGAATTATTAGTTGTTTTGATTTGGTTTCATGTCTCCCCAAATCCCCATTTAAACTTATGTGCCCCAATTGTCTACAACCATAGCTACGCGAGATTTTTGTTTTGCCTAGGAAAGCTCCCGAATATTGCTGAAAATATATAAGAATAGGTGAAAAAATAGGTATTTATAATCCTGTTATGCCAGAGATTTTTAAGGTAAATTTCGTCTTTATCGGCAAGGTGTTTCCCGGTAAATTTGCATTTGTAACCGTTGAATACGTATAATCCCAAAATGTTCGACTTTTTCATTGCATTTTTTATCCTTATATACTGATTGACTTTATGGAAGCATAAATTCAATTACTAACTTGTACAATCATAAGTGGCCAATTTATTGAAGGACTTTATGATATTTATATAACTCAGTCATGCTTTAACTACATAAGTTACTTTTGGAATTAACAATTTTTTTCATATTTAAATGGAAGAAAATGTTAATTTTTTTTGTAAGCAGGGAAATATTTAGTGGAAAAAAATATTGTTTTATACAGTAATTAAATGGAATATATAATTTTGACTTGATTAAAAAATCATTTTTATTCTTATCGCAAATGCTACGTTACTCCAGCTAGACAAAAGGGCAACTGGCCCTGTTTGGCTCGATTATAACAGAAATGACAAAATAGTGAAAATATTAATTTTTACAACGAACATAAGGATAGACCATAGCAGCTTTTCGCCTATTGGGAACTGTGGCGATGCAGTAACACAGTATACCTTAGCCAGTGGATTTTGTTGATCAGTTTTTATAATCCAAAAACGTTCCAAAGGCCGTTTTTAGTCACAGATCCAGACAATTTTCAAGATATTTTCACAATTTTCTTCCGATGTATAAGTCTAGGATCCTGGTTTCATTCTGAAAAAGCAAGGGGACGCGTGGTTTTATGCGGCCACCAGTGGTTGTGGATGTGGATACCACTTGTCACATTGAAATCTCTTTGATGGGGTGTCGCTGATTTGGGGTTTGTTGCGGATTCTCGACAACAGCGAGGGTGATGGATTCAAAACTTTTGTACTTGAAAAGGATAGCTTGAAAAAAACTCTTCAAGATCAATTTTTAAAAGTTGAGTTTCTGGATTACTATGCCACCTACGCACACACACACACACCAACATTTAAATACGATTTCCCAGGCCAACACTGATAAAATGATTTTCTCTGTTATTTACATTCTTTTTTTGACTTTTTTCTTGTGTCAGGCTAAAACAAGCAACCAACATTTCTAACGAGTTTTTTCGATTTTGCCTTTTGGACGGCCAAAGCCAAAAAAACAAACAAAATTATTGATTTATTTATCGGTACTCGGATGACAAATTTGTGTCGGCCGTGCTATTGACCCATTTCACATTTGTTTTTCTTTTCCAAGCCATTTTGATGGGGAGATTGTATTTTGGTCATTCGCGCGCGACTCGGAGTGACGCAAATTGTTGGTCATCCGAGGACACTGCGGGTATTTAGGATTGATTAAAGTGCGCTATGTGTTTTCTTTTACGCGGATTGAGTTAAAATTGACCAAATCTCAAAAGTGCTCTTGATATACGGAACAAATACATGTTGACATTTTAATTTATTTTGTAAGGAGTGGTGTGGTGCGAGAGATTGATAATAAAATGAAAGTGGCCATGGCCCCAGGACGCGGAGATCAAAATTCGAGAAGACTGAGTGAGTTGTCAAACAAGTCTTTGCGTCCAGATGCAGTATGGCGATACTGTATCTCTTAACTGGAAGGATATCTGTGACAGAGCCTCCAAGATTTTTTCGTGTGTTTTTGTATGTTTTTCTGGAGCTTTGTACAAAAATAATTAAACGACGAAAAATGAAGTGAGAAGATAAACTGAGTGTTTTTGGGAGGCTTATAAGCCTGGTTTTTTGAAGAGTGTTCTTCAAGCAGCTACAAAGTTTTGCGTATAACCGGCGCCTGTTTGTCAAACTCGGCAAGCAAAACCCCATCAGCGACCACACTGTAATGGTTCGTGGTGGCTGGAATGACTTTTTTCGGAAATCAGCCTAACGAGACACATTGGGCATCATGATTAGCCTGTTGTAGATCTGGCCTTATCTTGTCAAACTAATTAGTCAATATGTTTTTTATCCGGATACACTCTGAATACGTTACAGTCAGGGTTCCTTGACCAAATTTCAAGTCTATCGTCTCCCAAGTTTATTTTAGAGCCAGCTGAATCTTAACAATCATCGTGTGCTATGCTTAAACTTGGGGTCCTCGCCAGAAGCGTTTTTTCAAAATGACAATAGTTTTTCTTGAATGCGAGAAAACTACCGATTTTTGCTTTTTTTCCATCAAAAAATCTTAGGTTCCATTTGCTTCACCCAAATTTCAGCAAACACTGCTCAGAAGAAAATAAACTTCTCTAGAAGCGTCTTTTTCAATTTCAACCTGCAAATATGATTTTTTTGAAGGTCACGTTGTTTTTTTTTTAAAATGTGCCTTCGAGTTTGATTTGCATGTCTGTTCAATCAGGTCAAAGTTGCTGATAGCAAGGCGGGATGTCGTTCAGCAAAAAAGCTACTTAAAAATCTGGTTTGCGTTCCTTAAATACTCTCTTATCATCGCTTTTAGGGGCAAAATATTCAATTCGGGGCGTCGTTTTTATTGTGATTTAAGCTATAATCAAATTTAATTTGAAAAGACTACTTCCCATTCATAATTTCAACATTAATTACCTTCTTATATCCTAAGAATGAATTTTATATTTATACCACAAACGATTTTATCAAAAAAGTCGAAAATTCCTTTATCGCCACAATCGACCATTGCTGGCCTCTGAGACAAAAATCAAAGAGGAGGTCCCCGGTGGCCTTAAGACAATTTTGCAGCTTTCATCAAAGTCTCAAAAATTTTCCGGAGTATGAGCTCGGAGAGCCTTTGTTTTTAACAACAACTACTCGTCTTTACCGCGGTTTGACCAGATGGTGAGCTTTGAGGTGTACCAGGGTTAGAGAGGGTGAGATTGCTATTTGAAGGTAGATCTTTCTAATCTAGTTTACGTAATGGTGTTATCTTTAGTTGTTCAGGCCTACGAGGGGAGTTTGCAATTCCAAAAAGAGAGTGACTTCACCCCCTTAAATTCAGCCTCCTCCTAAAATGTTCACCTTCATTATTGTTCGATCCTTATTGTGTCACTGTGTTCGAGGGGGCCGTCAGTATATAATGGGGCAAAGCCATTATACTTTTATGGTCTTAACATTATTTTTGAGTACTTAATGATTAATTATGCCGCGCCTAAGGGGCGGAATTAATTAACATTAAGTACTGTGCAAATAATTTAAGTTCATAACAGGATGTATTGTACGTTTGCACACATTTACAGTACTCTTAATGGAGGTTAACATTTTCTACTTAAACACATTAAGTAACGGTTTTTTTTGAGAACTTAATGATCTTTTAAACTTAATCAGGCTAATTCATTAGATTTTTCGGACTTAAAATATATTTTTTTTTCACTATTTTAATGGAAAAATTTTTTTTGTATAATAGAAATATTCAATGAAAAAAAAGATATTTTTTTTCGTATTAAATAGAAATATTTTTTTACGTTATAAAATTTTCTATTTTTATTCATTGAAATGATGCTTTTCCAAGCTTTTCAGACATGGGCACTGGCCGTTTTGGCTTGATAGCATTCCCTCCTTTACTTTTCAGCGTTCATTAATGTTCGTTTGATTATATGTGTACACTTCAGGCCGTTATGTATAATGCGCAAAAGCAATAATGCTTATGATCTTTATTATTTTTGGTATTAATGATATTAAGTTCGCCCTTGGGCGACTTAATTACATTAAGTACACAAAATAAATAGTTTCATTAAGCATTATTCTACTTTGCAATCATTAACGAGTAACTTTAATGGAGGTTATCATTTTCTACTTGTTAGTGAGGGAGTACTGGTCGCATTTAAAGACTTCGGACATGAACTTTTCCAGATTAGTTTTAAATGTTTTTTTCTGAAAATATGGACAAAAATAAGTTGATCAGATGTCTTTTTATTTTCATTTTGTCATAAAAAAAGTATTTTCTTCGCGTTTGAAACTATTCAGTGTGATTTTTGCAAATTTTTGAAATTTCTTGGCATTTGAATTCGCGGTCTTCCAAAAGACGAGATACAAATGCAAATTGTCGACATAGGCTTTGCGCGTATCCTCAAGGTCGTATACATACCAGTCTTTAGGTTTCTGCGTCAAAATCAGGGAGGAGTCGTATTCCACGAGGCACTCAACAATAAGGCCAAAACAGTTTTTTTGCTTCATTTAAAGCGCACGGATGAAATTTTTTGAGTAAAACTGAACTTGGGGTTCTGCACGTTCTCTGGTGGTCATAAAAGCTCTAAAGTATTCTCTATCTTCAAACTCAGGGAGGGAGTAGGTTTTGAAGTGAAATAGTGACCACTTTTTGAAAAGGGGTCGTTCTGATTGGTCGGCCAATCAGGAGCTCGATTTGTTTTGTGAAGCAAGTTACGTCAATTTATCCCTAAAACCTGAAATAATATGTTCGTGACCTGTTTTCTAGTACTTATTGAGGCGCGCTGAAAACCCTGTTTTTTGGCCGCTTAAATGCGGCCATATCCCTTAACATCACTTCAAGTACGGTTTTTTTTTGAGAACGTTAATGATCTTTTAAACTTTAAATCAAGGCTTATGCTCATTAGTATTTATTGACTTAAATTTTTTTTTCACTATTTCAATGGAAACTTTTAAAAAAATTAGGAAAATATTTTTTTCGTAATTAAATAGAAATATTTTTTTTGTCCGTTTATCACAAATTTTTCTATTTTTATTCATTGAAATGATGTTTTCCAAGCTTTTCAGACATTGGGCACTGGCCGTTTTTGGGCTTGCATTGCAGCTTTCCTCCTTTACATTTTCAGCGGTTCTAAATGGTTCGTTTGAATTATTGTGTACACCTTCAGGCCGTTACTATTATATGCCAAAAGCAAATAATGCTTAATGATCTTTAATTTATATGTTTGTTGTGTACTTATGTTAATTTAAGTCGCCCAGGGGATTATTCTATTTGCATCTTTCCAATTCTTAAACATGACTTCATGATTTTTGCTATAACCGATTTTGTATCATTTTTCTAAAAAAAGAAAGGCTGCTTTTTTCATCGCGATTATTTCAATGGAGTTTTTATCGAAGATGGCTGAACCGTTTTTGAAAATTCCAAAAAAACATGATAGCACTTCGTTTTTTAAACCGGATACCAGAATTCCGGTAATTATCGGTTTTTCGGTGACTGTATGTTATATAACTTTAAGTTATATCATATAGAGCTTATTTTTTATCGCTTCGTTTTCAAGTTTTCTGATTTACCGCGTGAGTTTCAAGTAGCGTATTTTCTAAGTTTACATTATGTAATATGACACCAAAGAGTCAAATTACTATTGTTGAATTCTCGAAGTATAGGAAAAAAGCTCAATCTGGGTTTTTTTAAGTTTGGGTTGTCTGAGACAAGTTGTCTCAAAGCCTTTTAGTACTTTGTAGAGGATGTGTTTATTTCGACAATCAGAAATATAAAAAATAACTTATAAATGGTTATCTGTATTCACTGAGTTATTTATGATTGTCGAAATAAGCAAATAAAGGATTTATTTGACAATTTATTTTTTCAAAATGTGGACTCGTTAAATTTAGATTTTAAAATGAAAAAACGCTGAAAAATCTAAAAAAAAAAGTTTCTGTTTTTACGAAATTTCCGTTTGCGAGAACATTCGATGCAACTGCTACGACCTTTTTGGCTTAAATCAAAACTAATATCTTGTCTTAATCAACTAAAAATTAATTAGGACTGTGAAATCAATATCAATCGAGTCCTTCTCCGACCTCAACAACCAAGCCCGAAATGTCCACCGAGAATTAAATCAGAAACCTGGAGATGAAAGAGCAGAATTCACGGTTTTGGTTCAAATGCCAAAAGCTCTCGAAAATGGTCCTTTATTGGTCAAAAATATTGAAAGGACATTTACCGCATTTGTTTCGCCCGATGAGCAGGGTTACCAGGTTAATATTGACGTCATTTTCTATTTTGAGTCAGATTATGGCAAAACATGCGAACGGTCAATTTAGACATCGTTGTAAAAATATAAAAAATACTGTAGATTTTGTGTATAAGGACACCTGTGAGATTATCTCAGATAGTCCTGAGGAGCTATCTTTGCCCATATTTGAAAAAATAATATTTTTTCAAAAAAAAAACATTTATGGACCATCCTTAAGGACCATTTTTCTGCTCCGAAACCTATTTTTTGAGTTCTGATGTGTGTTTCGCCGGCAATCGCCACAATAACGGTTAGTTACGCCTTGACAGTCAAAAGCCGTCTCTACACTTTAAAAAACGCAAAAAAAAATTATACGTTTTTACTACTAGGAATCTTCTGAATTTTCCCAAATTGTCGTTATTATGGCGGCTTTTTATCGCAATGTTTTCCAGTGGTTCAGTTGCACGAGTTTTTTCTCGAAGATGGTTGAACCGATTTTGAAAATTTCGATAATAGTTGAGAGTCAATTGTTTGATACCTTCATAACGGTCTTCGATTTTTGAACCGAATACCTCAATTCCGGTAATTACCGGTCAAATCTTAAATTGTTGCTTTCTCGCTGTTAAATTGTCGGTTTCTCACTGTTGATGATATGAGACTGATTTGTTTACGTTTCGTCTTCACATTTTTTGACCTTTATTTTATGAGGTCAAATTTTGTAATATGACCCCAAAAGATCCAATTACAATAAACTGACACGTATAACGTCATATTACATAACATATAATAGTAAATATCATGAAGATTCCGAGTATATCAAAATATATTTTTAAATATGTAATCAAGAAAATTAGCTCAAATTGTAAGCCAAATTGTCAATATTTTTCCATGATTGTCCTTATATTTTTCCATGATTGTCCTTATATTTTTCCAAATTGTACTGGACTACGATAAAAAAACCGTAGGTTTTCGCTATAGTTTCCCCCGAACGGTCCTAATATAGGTTGTCCTTATAGAGGGTTTCCTCTATAGACAGAAACCACAGAATTATCTGGAAACAAATGATCCTAAGGTAGCCTTTTTTTAAAAAGGAACCCTCCTTATGGTTAAAATTTGCTTGACTATCGGATACAAAAAACCGTGTCCTGATGCCGTTTGGTCAGAGGGAGCCCCTTTAAAAATACCTAATTTTCACTCAATTTGAATCGTTATCACATCCTGATTTCCAGAAATAATATTTTTAGGTGTAGCAGAATCCATCATTTAGTAAATTTGAGATTTTTAAAATTGATTTTTAAGTTACTTTGTAATAAAATCGAGAAAAATTCAACTGGTAAAAATCGTTTTGCCTATTTCAAATGTGAATTCGACACTGCCTTTCCTGGAACCTCAAAAATATTTGCTTCAACTTGTGCATCAACTTTTTAGTTTTTATATAATTTTTTCACGGAATTAGAAAAATTCATGAAAAATGACAAAATTTTAAAATTATAATTTCAGTCTTTTGTAGTAAATTTCTTAGATTTACTATTTTCTCAGAATCAAAACGCTTACTGCCAATATCCCTTCGTCTGTACTTTCTAGAATTGATATTTTGAAAAATGTGTTTGTGCAATTGGTAAAGTTGTTCAGTTTTGATGATTTTGATTTAGATCTTGGTCGTAATGAGGCTTGAACGAAAAACCTCAGTTATTAATCGCCCTTGGCATCAAGTTGCTGAAGCAGTCAATCAAAAATATCCAAATCCGCATTCTAAAAGTAAGCTACTTAACCCCTAGACTCATAGAGCCATGGCTTTTATGTAAAAGTGGCTTTCATTTTTTTGAAAAGACCGAAGGACAAAAATAATCGAAATTGAAGTTCAAGGTTCAAATCGCCCATAGA
>SCLH01000561.1:137859-160987 GCA_004367855.1 Oikopleura vanhoeffeni | reverse complement strand
TACGAGGGGCGGAAAAGAAAACTCTCTTATTTTTCACACCAAAGAAAGTCAAACAATTGTCCTTCAACCCTCACGATAACTTGAAATCAAGAGGGTCTAATTATTTCAAAAATATGGAAACCAAAAGGAAACGTTTTCATATAAATTTTGATGAAATAATTAACGAAAATTCAATTTTGGACTGGGAAATAAAATCTTCGAATAACGAAGAACATTCTCAATACTGTCTGATACAGGTTCCTTTTCATTTGAGAGAATATGCTTAGTATTTAGCTGAAAATGGAACTTCACAAGAAATCCAAGAAGACAGAAGAAAATTTTCTAGATTTGGCCCTGGTCAACCTCTTATGCGTTCATTTCGAACTGCAAATACGAAAAAGGCCGTTATTGATGGAAAATTATCAATTTTAACAGTTTCAAAAGAGTTTAATTTCGACCTTAAAGGTGCTGAATTTCTAGCTCGAATTACCGGAATCCAAAATGAAAAAGAAATTTCTTACTATCATCAATCTAAGAACCGACACAAAACTCAAGGTGTCGATTCAAAACTGCTAGAAATTTTGCGAACACCTGATTATATCACTCAAGATGCTGTTCCCGAACAATTTATTCACCTGTCACAAAAAACTGAAAATTGTATTGCTTTTTCAATCGGAACAATTGAAAAATTTGTTTCTCTATCCCAAAATATGCTCAATAATGTTAATTTTATTCCTGTTGTCACTACTGAAGCTGATCTTGATACCACTGTTTTTTCCGAACTGACTTTTGATTCTGAAATTGAATCAAATTCAGAAAGTGACTCTGATAGTGACTCCGAATTTTAAACTATGTTTAAATCTATTCAATTTATACTGTAAATAAAAATAAACTCAATCAAAAATAATTGAACTTTCAAATTTCAACTTGCAAATTCTTATTTATCTCAAAATAATTGAACTTGTCAAACAAGTTTTAAATTGTTATTTATCTCAAAATAATTAATAATTTCCTACTGTGTAGCTTGCGGCATGTGTTCGCGGCATTTCTCGCGCTCTGCCGAACTGCCTGGCGCTTTATTCACTCTGCTGCTTTATTTGCTTTTCGCGTCTTTCTTCTAGCCAAAATCGAAGTGACATTCGCTGAGGGTAACCCGATTCAACGGACATAGCAGACATGTTCACTTTCACAGACCAGCAAGATTAAATAGATGTGCTTTTGAGAAAAAATAAAAAATTAAGAATGGAAAAAAAACATCTCCGACAGGATAATGACGATTTGAAGGACCAAAAATTTCAATTATATAAGTATATCCTGTTCAGAAGGAGTGAACATAAAAAACGCGAGAATGTACTAGAAAAAATTATAGAAAGTTATGATTTCAAAGAAAATATAAATCAAAAAAAGAAGGTCAAGTTAGAAAAGCGCAGTCTCCGTGTTCAAAATGCTGCACATCTCAAGGCGAACTTTTTGAGAGAGCGGCTCAAAATAGAAATCCGGAGAACAAAGGGAAATTCACTTACAATAAATTTCCTGAGAAATTATAATAATACTAAACAAAATTCTACAACCCAAATTGCAAAGAGAATCAGGCCTGGCCTAAATAGTTACTCTCAGCGAAAATTTTTCAAGGTATTTAAAAAGTTGATATTCAAAGTAAAACATTTTGAAATGGCGTGCCATGGCATTTTGTCATAATCATCTTTTTAATAGAGTCTTGAAACGTTTTAATTTTTAAAGGTAAGGTCATTTAATGAAATTCGGAAAAAGAGTACTTAGGTGCATAATGAAATTTGCACATGTATGAAACGTAATGAGTCTCACATTCAGACTCTCAACGTTCAGGTGTCAAACTAATATCTCTTCAAAAATCAGGATAAGTCTGGCAGATTGGAACATTTTTCCACAGCGATATTTGAAATAAAAATGATGTGAAATTTTTTTTTAAATTTTATCTTCAATAAAAGTTTTCATTCTTGCAAACGTTCATATTTTTATTTTCTTAGCATAACTGAGTATCTGTAAAAATCTAAAAAACAACTTTTCATTGTACATCCATTTCTAACTAAACCCAACTTTAGAATTTTTCTAAGACGGTATTAATAAACTTCAGCCATTTTCGGGTCTCATGCGCTAAAAAGTGTGTAAATAATCTTGCACATTAAAAATTTTTTTAAATATCAATGTTTTTTTTTCCATGAAAAATGGTCAAAAATGGCGAAAAATAGAGAAAAACACCTTTTTTAAAAATAAAAATTGACCTTCAATTGCGTTTTGATATTAAAAAATGTCCTGACTATCATAAAAAATTACGCGTTGAACACCCGACATTTCATTGGAAATCTTTTGCAAGAATAAAATTTTAAAAAATTGAGTGCCAAATGGCACTAACCGGTTGTACAACCAAGTGTTGTAAATTTCATTAGTAGTTCCAAAACGATATTTGCTAGACCCTTCCCGTTGACATACGGAAACGGAATAAATACCCTATAAAATTGCACAAGTGATTCTGCCTAATTTTTTATGGAAAATTCAAAAAACTAATAATAAAAATTTCTGGACTTGATTTGCTGAAAATAAAGATTTTATGATTTTTCAAACGGTGGTCAGAAAATATTTAGGCATCTATGTATGAAAAAAGTTAGAGTGGCTATTTTTTTCTTTTTACCCAAAAATTTCAATAAAAAATCAGAAAAAATTTTGGACAAAAATGCGGAAAACTTATCATAACGTTTTGATTTTTTTTAAATTTTTACGAATTCAAAAATTGCAATTCTGGTTGAGCTAACGATAATAGGAACAAAAACTTAAACTAATAACTTTCGTGACTTATATTGACTCCAATCTGCCGGGTATATGGCACCCCCTCAAAGAGATATATCGATAAAGGCGGCTTAGTCGACATTTCTGCCACAATTAAAAAGGGGGATGGGGGCATAATGTCTAAAACTAAAATGTCCTAAAACTAAATGTCTCTAAAATCTAAATGTCTAAAAAAAATTTTCCTGAGGTTAAATGTAAAAACTAAAATGTCTAAAAACTAAAATGTCTAATGATCCTCAATTATAGGATTAAAATGTCTAAAAATTTTGGGGTGAATGTCTAAGACTTAAATGTCTAAAAAATTATTAAAAAATTAAAATAACACAAATTCGAAATTTTCTAGTTTTTACGGATTTTGATTTCTTCCAAAATATTTTGAATTAAAAGGCCAGAATAGAGAGAATATTCGAAATAGTTTCACGGAAATAAGGGAATTGCAGCCCTTTTGCGATTATCTCAAACCCTACTTCGTTATCGGCAGATTTATCCAAACTTCGAGCACCAATCAATAATGCAGAAATTCATGTTTTGCAATCAATCTCCCAAAAAAATAGTTAGTTAATATTTCAACTTAACTCGTAGACTCTATTTATGGCGAGTAGTCGCATTCACCATTTAATCGCATTTTACGACGCTTAATCATTTATGTCAAGATCAGTTTAAAGTTATCAATAAACTTAAAAACAAAATGACGTTTGTGATTTTTTTTTGACAAATTTTACTGTTTTTTACAGTACTTATTTTTTGCAAAAAATTTTCAAATCACCAAAATAACAACCTTTCATCGTAATCAGAAAAAATTCTAAGACTTTTTTTATGTTACATCAAAGCCCAAAAATGATCACGTGATCGTATATTCAAGAAATAAGGTCGGTCAAAATAGTACTGTTTTTTCTTTCAAAAAATGTTTAAATCACTTTTTGAAATAAATGAAGATGTTGTTATGAGTTTAAAAGACTTTTTTACCATAACATCAAAGTCCGAAAACGATCACGTGACCTTCAAATTTGGAAATAAGGTTTTGGCTCAAGTACACAAATAGTACTCAAATTACGTCGAAAAAATTTGTGAGATGACAAACACCTAATTTAAGAGTTTTGAACATGATGATATTTTNGATTATATTTATCAGATTTGAACTCTGATAGATTGTCCAGACCAATTTTGCCGGGGGACACTTGATTTGACTTTTCATATAGTGCTCTGTTAATCGTCATAAGTAGGGGTGGGCCCCTTTAAATATTTCGGACTGATGCAAAAATGATTTATAATATTACATTCCACGCAGTAAGCTTCGAATGGCTCTTTAGTACAGTAGAAATATGCGAAATTACAGGCGCTGAATGTTAAAAGGAAATAAATAGTCTTAAAAATTGGTTGAAATGACTACTGATAAACAGAAATAATATAAGTATGGGATTAATTTCTGGAGAACTAAGGAAAGAGTTAACTTCTGTTAAACAGCGATAAATACCATATTTTCACTTATGGCGACAACGGGTTTGAGATAAGTCGGAAATCGGCCACATACGATATTTGTTGGTCAGCCGGATATAAAACCGGGAATCGGCGAAGTTTGGTAGGTTCGGGAATTCGATGGCCCAAAATTTGAACAATATTTTGGATTGAAATTCCGTTTTTACCCTGTGCCAGTTGAATAAAAAACGGGTTTCTGCCTAGGGGGTGTTCCTCGGTAATCGTCATTCGGTTGGGTTGGGTCATTGGTTTAAAAAAGCGACCTGTGTTAGTGTGAAAATAGCAGTTGTAAAGTTGTATGTGAGCAAAAATATCTGAATTATCGTATTGTGCTGAACTCTGTATGTCCACATGCTAAAAAGCGAAGCCTGGAGTGTCCTCAAGTGATTATTTTTTTTTTCGGCAATTAAAAACACAAGAAAAAGAGTTACTTTAGGTTCTCAGGGTATTATTTCATATACCGATATCTAGCGTCCGCAGCAAGAACCCTTTCAGGACCAGACTAAACCGCGTAGGTTGTGCCCAATTATTTCCGTTTGGACACAACCCACTGTACCTGTGAAAACTTGATTAGATTTCGCAAGAATAGAGGATCTTTTAAAAGACTGCTCGCATTGGGACTTTAGTTATTATAAACAATCGGAGTCCAGTGAGTAGACGCGTCATAATAATTTGAAAAGGATCATTTGCACGAAAGAATTAACCAGGATGATCACACCTATGCGTTTGCCAAATTGACACGGTTTTAATGTGGGAAGGTTAGCTTCTGCAAAAACTAAGAATGGGAAGTAAAAATGTGGACATGCTGGTATTTTGGCGAGATTTGTGAGTTAGCGAAGTTTGGACAAACCAGGAAATGCCTCGGAATTATACTGAGAGGCCAATTACAGGCGAGCATTTGCCACTTCGATAACACAGTATGTGTTTGTTTTTTAATTGCGAAATGTAATTGTCATTTAGGTTAATTACGGGCAATTAAAAAAAGTTTGTAATTAGGTGGATTTTATTATTGTCGAAACCCTTTGAAATCGGCTATTAGCTTGCTTTCAAAATAAATCCACCTTGTTACGATTTTTTAATTGGCCCGTAATTACCAAAATGACAATTTTCATTCTTCGCAAGTTATAAAAAAAATCACATACTTAATGATTTGGCCCTTTATATACGATTTAAGAGTTACATACGGTATCGTATAGGTAGCTTTTTTTCAATGGGACCCACCCGTAGACAAAACAGGTAAGAGATATCCGGAAACTGGTTTTATTTTTGTATCGATTAGCCAAGCAAATTATAACCACAGGAAATTTTTTCGATTTTTGACCTCGAACCAGTTAACCGGTAATCCCGGTAATTGGGTGGTTTTGAGAAGAACTAATCATAATTTCTCAAACATGATTTTATGACTTAACGGGGATTGTGGGTGCCCAGTAGTTTATTTTCGACCACGGTCTCAAATGTTCGGGTGATTATTTCTTCGTGTATCCGACCATCCAGCACACGAAAAATTGATTGCAATTAAAAAAAGTTTCATTTACTTATCGAATAACTAGTTCTAGAATATCGGAGTTGCTTTGCAAAATAATTTATTATTTAAAATTATAGACATAGGATTAGTCTCAATCCGAAGAATAATAATCACAGCGAAAAATAACATTAAATATGAAAGGTATTTCAATATTATAATTGTTAGATTTTTTTGCCCCTGTTTTCAATATTTTCAATTTTCATCCAATCAATTGTAATAATGGCGCGCCATTTAATCAGCAATGAAATAGTGATTGCGAGAATATGAAAAAAAATTATTAAAATTGTGCGGTTGGGTTTAAAAGTTTAATTAAGATGAATGCGAGAAGGAATTTATGAATAAGCACGAAAAAGAACATTCGCATGGGTGCCGTATCGTTGGAGGTATACTTTTTTTTGTAAATAATCTTTCATTTTGCCCTATATTTAACTATAGCAAGGAATTTTTCAAAATTTAATTTTCGGCGAATTAAGCATGAATTTTATAAAATATTGCTTGGTTTAATGGTAGAGAATTTTTTTCCTGATCAATAAGATCGGCATTATGTGATTTTGGATAAGTGGATATGACGGTTACTTCAATGAAAGAAATACCGCAATTAGGTTTTATGATTTAAAGGTTGATGTGATAATTATTTAGATGGAATCAGTTTTGGACGTCTCAAGGTTACGGACTAACAACTATACAATTGGAAACATAAACGTTCACTCAATTCTTCACGAAAGATAAGTTGAGTTTTAAAAACGCCCTTATTTTTCCCCAGCACATTACTGGAAGCACCCCAATTCGCCTTAAAGGGGTGACTTCGAAAAAAAATTTTGGCTATTTGTGTTTTGACCACCGGACACCACCCGGTGTCGTAAAGAGCACTTTTTTTGAATACGGACACGGATTCTAGGGCCTTAAATCGTACTTATTTGGAGTAACTGTTGTCAGAGAAAAATTTTTGGCATGGATTTATTTTGACATCCGAACCACCCTGGTGGGTAGTAAAGAGCACTTTTTTTGAATATCGACGTTGGTATATGACATAGGGGCCTAAAATCAGTACTTAAGTAAAAATAAATTTGGAGTAACTTTCCAAGAGAAAATTTTTGGCATCATTTGTTGTGGCACCAGACACCACCAATACCAGTTTTTCGCGGATTACCGGTTAACTGGTCGGAGGTTCAAAAATCGGAAACAAAAATTTCTGTGAGTTAAAAACTTTGCTTCTTGGCTACCGGATTACAAAAACCGTTTCCGGGATTCTCTTGACCGTTTTTGTCTTACAGGGGTGGGTCACTTTTAAAAAAAAGCTACCTAGAGTCTGTTTAGGATAAAGTAAAGGTACTTTTCAGAGGAAATGGCTTTCGAGGCCCATTTGGTTTTAATTTCACCTTTTAAAATGTATTTTATGAAAAAATTTAATTTGACTCCCAATATTCATATGATCCATATCTATTACGCCAACATTTTGATATATCGCCTTTGGAAAACAATCATCCGATTACATTATTAGATAGCTTCAAATTGGAGCACAAATATCTGTGTGAATAATAAAATTGGTCCGAATCCGACCACAGTTTATCCAATGTTGTTTAAGAAAAGAAAAACTTAATAAGTAAACTATTTCAGTAATCTTAGAAAAAAAATGAGTCCGATTGGACGAATTTTTGTTTATTTTTATAATTCCACAAGATATTTTTTCAGTTTGAGCTTTCTAAGAATTTAATCGATTAGTTGCTTTTCAAAAGCCGGAATTAAATGAAAATGTTGGGCTAAAATCAAGTAAAAACGACCAGGAGGCCCCCGTATCGCATATGGACAAAAAAATATTTTCAAACATTTTTTTGAAATTCTACCCAGGCAGGGTATATTTTTTTCAGGTTCACGGGGGTCGCTGAGTTAAAAGTATGCACCAAACTGTAATCTTGGACTTCTGAGTCAAAATAAAGAAAATGCCAAAAAATTCCTGTCGAAAAGTTGTTAATCATGTCAAACAATGGCCTTCGGAAAGATTTGTCGTTTTTTTCTCAAAATCTATGTTCTTTAAATTTTTACCGGGTCGAAAATAGCGCAAAATATTTTGGTTTTTGGTTCGGCTCTTGGATGCCAAATTATTTTTACAATTATCTTGGTCCAGTAAAAATGATCCAAAAAATAAGCTGACTTTAGAAGCCAGTAATTTTTAAAACCCTTTCTGATCATATTTAAATTCAATTTTTAGGCTAATAACAAAATTGGATTTTTGAGTTGACCAATATTCAGCTCGTTCCATTTTAAAAATTTACAGTTTAGGACGCAAAAATTAACTAGTTATCTTCTGGCTCTGGAAATAGTTTGGAACGCTTCATGCACAGTTGGGAGGGTGGTCGCTTTTTTGACCAAATTTGACCAGAAAGAGCCAATGATTCATCCGCTTCTTTTGATGGGGATCTTTTTCTGATTATGCCTTGCGTGAATATTATCTGCTTAATTTTGCCCAGGGAGTCAACTGAAGATTTTCGCCAAACCACGCGCCCAACATGCCACGAAATGAGAAGCGTAAAGTTAAAGATTTTCTTTCGCTTGTTGGGACATCTTTATTACTTTTCCTGAATATAACAGTTATAAAACTCTTAAATCACCTATTCTTAAGGGTTGCGCAAAAAACAAAATTTCCGTAAGAGCTAGATGATACTGCGTAATATACGAGCTCGAAAACAATTCAGGGTTGCCATCACCGTGTTGTTCATAATCGATGAAGCAACATATAGTCCAAATCTATAAAAAAAACTACCTCAGGTTTAAAGCCCAAAAACAATTTTATGTTCCACTTAATTTACAAACTGTAGCCTCATTGTGAGTATTCAGATTTTGATTTTTTTTTCTCTAACGGTTTAGGTGGAAATATGTGGAATTTGTCTCTAAACCATTCGTTTTAAGCCCAAACCATAAGTCTTTCAATTTTGAGGAATCATTGATACCGTATCATATAAGAAAGCATAGAATAGGACAATTTGGAATCGAGGGTCTAATTCAGTCAAAATTTTAAGGCAATCTTTTGTTCGTGTTCAAAACACAATGTCGATTTTTTCACTGTCACGATTCCACTAAACCAAATATGGCTTTTTACCGAAACAGAGAAGTTAGAAAAATATTCAAAGCCAAAATTGACAATTGTGAAAACTTTTAAGCATTGTGAATTTCATTAAATTTATGTGTTATTTTACTATGGTAGGCTTCTTTTTTAATAGGGCCAACCCTACTCAGTCATTTTTCTCGGAAAGACCCTACAGGTATGCAACAACGATTTTTCTGTTATGTGAGACCAAGTAAATTTGTTGGCGAAAATTCCACCGGTTTCCTGAGGCCAAATAAGGAGAATATCGAAAATATTTTTCATAAATTAAAATTGATTTTAAATGTGTTGTTTGCACGTTTATGTAATCATGTACCACATATCAACCGATTATTATCCAGAATACATACATTTCCATGTGATATAACAAAAAAAAATGAGCTGACTGGAGATTTCGACCCTATGGGACTTGCCGGTTTATTAACATGAACAATTTTAACAAATTTACTTTGGCCTACACATAGCAGAAAACGTTTGTGATATCTAGTGTGGTCTTCGGAGGATAAAATGACTGAGTAGGGTGTGCCCTATTAAAAAAAAGATGACCTATTAACTGGCGCTGCGCTAAATGGACCACTCATGTTGCCAATCGGAACTGTCTGAATACTGGGGTTATTTATGGCGGTTAGAAGTATACATTTCGGTACAAACCGTAAACCGTTGATATTTCCTCTTATGGGCTATTCTGGCAGTTTCGTTTTGATAAAATTAGAAGGCGACCCCGAATCCCAAGCCGGTCTGAAACGAATTGAACGCTTTTTTCATTCTGTTCACTTCGATTATTTTACCCTTCATCTTCTTGTTACGCCGGAGAGTCCTAATGATACTTTAAATAACCGTTTTTAACCTAAATAGGTACTTTGGATGTTTACTTAAAAACAGCTGAGGTGCTTTATTAGTTAGTTCGAAAATTGGCCATTAAGAATGGACTTTATTTAGATTGGACTGTTTTATTATATTACGGTTTACTTTTTTTTTAAGAACACTAGAAAAATATGTTCGAATAACTCGAAGCTAAGGTATTTTTTAGCGTGGGCGCAGTTAACGCCGTGTGAGCACAGAAAAAAAGTTCCCCCGCCAGGGCACCAACGCCTTTTTTAAAGGGCTTTTTTCAAAGCCGCGGTATTACAGAAAGCCCAAAGGTAAGTTGGAGTTGTCAATTTTTTTTTGCATAAGGAGTTTCCAAACATATATTTTGCATCCGATTTGATATACTAGAATTTTTGAGATTTTAGTTCTAGAAAATTTACTGATTAAGAGCAAGGTACAGCACATCACGTTGATACAAGTCACAGGTGGTGTTCACAAATTATTTTGTATTGGAATCGATGCACCAAGGAATCTGACCTATGTGACATTAGGCTATGGCATTACGTTTTTTCTGATTTGGTGTTATATATAATGAATCAAAAATTATTTTTAAATAGGTTTAAAATTTTTGCATGAAAAAATCACAATTTTTTCATAGAAAAATGGTTATTTTCCCTATAAAAGCAGATTAATCTACTTTTGATATGATTTCTGGGTCGATTATAACTAATTCAAGTGACGCTGTGGACATATTGTAATTGCTCGAAGGAATTTTTTTAATAATTTAAAAATATTTTCGTGAAAAGTACTTAAAAGTTGAAAAAAGTTGGAACTTATTCACTTCTGAAAAAATCAATATCTGTTCCTGTTATTACCCAAGGTGAACTTTGTTTTGAGTGTTTCAACCATGGACAAAACACTTTGGCGGGGAAATTTTTTTAGTCAATAGTTGCTACGTTGTACCTTTTTCCGGGAGATTGGCTTGAGGGATTCTCAAATTTCAAATAAGTAAGTTCAGGAGGAAAGGTTTCGGGATTCACCCGAAAAAATAGTTTTGTGGCGTCGCCGGATTTTCCGGTATACCGAAAAAAAACCGGGTCAAATTCGTAAATTGCCGGGGTTTCTCGGGTCACTGGTAGTTAGTGTTTTATTGATTTTTTTACCATTCGGCATTCAATTTTTTGAGAATTTTTTTAGGTCAATATTTGAAAATGACACGCATGGGGTCATATACATGTCGATATGGAAGAAATTTTATGGGAAGATTCCGAAAATTATAAAATTTTATTTTTTCTGATGTAATTGACCCCGTTATAACAAACTAGTTTTTAAAGCATTTTAGGGATCGTGTTTTCACTGGTTTATGACATTTAATTGATTAGTAAATAATATGCATTTAACACATGTTTATTCAGTTTTTGAAGCTAAACATGCTGGTGGTCAAATTTGTAATTATGACACCAATTTGGGTCAAATTTGAAAATGTCTCATATTGGGCATGTTGGCATACCATATGGAAGGACAATTGTTCCGTTGATGGTTACGATATATAAGAAATATCTCTAAATTTGTAATATGCACGTTTATCGTCAGAAATCACTTTTTAGCTTTCAGGGTATTCTTCATCGTAATCTTGGAATCGGGGCAGGCGAATACAACTCATTTGTGCATCATTTTCATTCAAATTACACCGATAGTGGTCAATATTTTTGTATTACGAAACCTTTTCGCAACATATTTTACGAGTTGGCTATTACAAAACTTGGATATTTTTGACAATTATTAAAAATTATTACATTAGAGACTTACTTTTTTTCTACCCCATATAGAACTTATAATTATGAACCAGTACAGATTAGTAGCAAATTCTAAAAAATGTAAAAATAGTAGTGTACTATAAACTTCATTCGGGGCTCCCAAAAAAAAATCCCAAGGACTTACTGAAAAAAATTGAAAAAATTCGCCTGTTACTATGATTCGGAAAAACACTAACAAGCCGTCCTATTTATAATCAGTTTTTAAAGAAATTTTCCTCTCAAAGTAGTGTTCGTGTATTGGTGGATACACACTGAGCACAAAATTAAAGTAAATCTGAAACCTCGATTTTCAAAAAGGTCTTCTATCGTTTTCGAATCCACCCTTGCGGTGCACTAGAGTTAATAGTAATCTTTTCCAGGTCGTTCTACAATTAAGCGACCCGGAAGCTCCAGGATCATTTATCAGAATTCGTAAATGCCTTTGGAATCTTACTGGTTCTTTTGAAATTGATCTTAAATTTTCATTGAAATTAAAAATAAATTACTTTTATCTTGCATTTTACCTGATGAAGAATTCCTCGAAAGCTAAAAAATGATTTTTCTGACGATAAACTGTGTCTATTGACAAATTTTAGGAGATATTTCTGTATATATTCGTTAACCACACGGAAATTGTCTGTCATTGGTATGCACATGGCCGCAATAGTGAGACATATTTCAGAAATTTGACGCCAAATGGTGTCGGATATTTACAAAAGTTCGACACCAGCTGTTTTAGCTTCAAATCTGGAATAACATGTGTTTAAAATGATATATTGACTAATGCATAAATGTGATTAAACCAGTTGAAAACGATCTGAATGCTTTACAAAACATAGTTTTGTTGATAACGGGGTCATATGACATCAGAAAAGAATAATGTTTTTACTGATTCTTCGGTAATTCCATAAAATTTCCTCCATATGACATTGTAATTGACCCATGGACCCGTGTTCATTTTTCAATTTGACCCTTTTTGCGGCGTCATATTTGCAAAATTTGACCTAAAATAAAAAATTCTCAAAAATTTGAAGCCCGAATGGTAAAAAATCTAAACTAACATATACAGGACCGATGAAACCGGCCCCCCCCCCACTTTTAGTACGGGGGGGGATTTTTTTTGGAAACCGGGGTTTTTTTTTGTTCCGGATAACCGGATAATCCGGCCGAGCCACAAAAATATTTTTCGGGTGAATCCCCGAAAACCTTTCCTCTGACTTTACTTTGAAATTTTGAGAATCCCCTGCAAGCCATCTTCCGAGAAAAAAGGTTACAGTAGTGCAGACTATTGACTAAAAAAAATTCCCTGCCTTTACTAAAACTGGGCTATTTTCAAATTTTAATTGGATCGCTAATAGGTTCGAATTATAATTTTTTTTAGAAGTAAAAGATTGGAAGAAAACATCTCAAAAATAAAACCCTCCGTAATATTGTGAACAAAATTTCCAAATAAAAAAATAAGTTTTATTTTTATGACATCCTTGCAAAATTCTTTATATAAACACTAATTAACATTAAATGTATTTCGAACGAGACGAATTCTACGGATGTTTTTTTTTTGCATTTTTTAAATGATTTTAAATATGCAAAAGCCTATATGAAAGGCTTTGTGCTCACACGCGGTTGAAGGGGGTAAACCGACGGGAGGCTGTTTCTCGAGACTCAGAAGTGATAGAAAGCTGATTTTAGCTGCATTCTTTATTCTTCTTTATTTTTGTTAACGGTTAGCTTATACAAACCTCAAAAAAGATGAATTTCGATAGAAAAATTTTCCGAATTTTGCATAATAATGGAATTTCTTCTGAGTATTTTTTTTCAGGTAATTAACTTTTTTTCGTGATCTAGACATTGAATCTGACTATTTTTACAACTAATTTTTATTGTGCAACTTACTGACAAAAATGTATTAAAAATTATGATTTTTCCTCAAAAAAAGTTTTTGAATTTTTCTTCAACATCCTATATTTGACGAATTTGAAGGTAAATAAACTTTGAATGCATCTAAAAGCCTAATTATGATGAGAATTGTAAAAAACTCGACGCACCTTTTCGCTTTGCACACTTGTAAAGAAGTGCTTTTATTTAAAAAAAAACTGATATTGTTCGACGAAATGCCATTGTACTAGCGAATATGCGCAAAAACACCAATTTATTTTGGAAATTTGTCTAAATAACAAGAAATTAGAAAATCAGGGCACGCACGGCTGTTTAACTTACAAATTAAAGTTAATACTGAAAAAAAGAGAAAATTTTGATATCTAGGAGCTAGAGGTAGTTGTACCAAAAAATCACTTTTTGGATCGGTATACCGGCCGGTCCGGTCATGAAAAAAACTTTCGACACCATTTTTTGAAAATTTCAAAAATATCTCCTAGAATCCGTAGTTTGAACTCAATATTACAGCTCAGGACTAACGTTGAAAATCAGTAAAACCCGCGTCGGTTACCCCCTTAAGTCACATAATTGGATCCTAGTTGCTGATATTTTCATGAGAAAACTTCGGACCTTTCGATTATTTTGGTGGTACTTTTCAACGTTATAGCGATGAACTGAAATTGAACCTTACCTTGAACGGAATAAAATATTTCCACAAACAATTTAGAGTCATTTACTAGAGAAATTTTGTGGGAAACTATGTAATATGTTTTTTAAATAGAGTTATAGAGAAAATCATTTGAAATTGCTATGCAGTAAGTTTACAATATTAAATAAACCTTAACCCTGGTGAGCATCTATTAAAAAAAAGTTCCGCCAAGGCACCAAGCCACAATTGTGGCTCTACTTTGAATGTATTGTTCACAGAAAGCTTAAGGCAGTTGGAATTTGTTAATTTTGTCTGCATAAGGAAGTTGAAAAGGTCATTTTTTGCATTCGACATTTCATATTCTAGAAGTTTTAATTTTGAGTTCTAGAAAAACTAGTTGAGAAAAGCAAGGTGTACGCATATCACGTGATACACAGGTCACAGTTGTCTCTACAATTTTTTATCTCTGTCGAAAACAATGCAACGAAGAATATGGCCACGTCATTAGTTTTGTCCGCTTTGATTTATATACTCATAAATCAAAAAGTAATTTATAAATAAGTCAGAAATTTTTGATGAAAATCATGATTTTTTGATGAAAAATGTTATTTTTCCCTATAAAAGCAGATAATGGCATTTTTTCGTATATTTTCGGAGTAAATATGTAATGAAGTACAACTGTGGACAATGTTTGTTTGGTTAATTCATTTTTATAATAACTAAAATTTTTTCTGTGATACTTGAAAGTTGAAAATTTAGATATTCACTTCCTAGAAAAATGTCTGCCCCTAGATACCAATAAATTTATATCTTTTAAACGTGTTATGCATCACAAAACAGCTTTTCTAAAAACTGGCTAATCTCACATTTTGATTTGTATGTCCAGTTCCGAAATAATTTTTACGGAGTGGAAACATAGATCTCAAAATCCAGATTAAATTCAACTCTCCTAAGCCGGAACAAAACATTCGAAAAAAAATTCAATTAATTTCTTGAAAACCGGAATCTAAAATTCTTTTATAATGTTATTTGAAAACCAAAACGATTCCTGATCCAGTTTTTTCTTCTTTTCGATTGATTTTGGTATGCTGGAGCCACAATTTGTGGCTCTGTTCTCACAAGGGTTAAATTCATTTATTATTACACTTTTGTGTGTCACTAGAGGTCATTTTTCGCGATTTTTTTTTCTCTCCCCATTAATCCCTTTTTATTCATCCAAAAATAAAAATTTTATTTAATATATAGCAGAATTGGCTAAATTGTGTTTTAAAAAAGTTTAAAAATGTATGTTAATAATAACTTTGCTCATATTGGCTCGATAAAAAAAGAATGGCGACAACTTGCCATAATAGAATCTAAAGGGTGTATTGACTTCTAAAGTCTCGAGTTAATTAACTGCCCGCTTCCTAATTGTAAAAATCGTTACTAATTTTATAATGGTCTCATTTTTGTCGTCTTTGTGTCCGTCTTGTTGTCAGGTCATTTTAGTTCAGATTTTTTAGTTGCAGAAATTTTTATTTCTAGACATTTCACCCCCAATATTTCGAGTAAGTTTTAGACATTTTAATCACTTGTTATTATTATTTTTTTAGAAATTTAAGTTTTTAGACATTTTAGTTTTTAGACATTATGCCTCCAACCCCATTAATAGTTCAAAAAGAATTCACCGCCCCTTTGAAAACGCGGAAGGGATTAAATTGTGTGTGTTTTTTGCTAGAAATGAATTTTTGGCTCACAGTGGTCAAGAGCAGGGATGGGCGTCCAAGCTAAAATAAATCTGCTCGGAAAATACCGAGCAGGTCTGACCAAACCGATCAGATCGGTTTTTTCCGATCCGATCACGTTTTTTCGATGTTTTTCACGTCATCTTTTCGAAAGAAAAATATTACTCCCGGTCTCGAATATTAAGAAACTCGGCTGTAGCACCACCTGTGGTCATCATAGCCACAAATTTTCTCATACCGTCTTTAAAAACCAGCTTAGCGCGCAAATTTTGGTCATACTAAATCGGGAAATCATAATTGCCTTATGGCTCATCGTTTTATACTTTCATTTATTCAAAACAGAACCAGATAAAAATAGATGTACAATTTAAAAAAAAATTATTGTAATCAGCAAATTTTGAGACGTGAAAGAGAGAGCAATTAACGTCATGACGCGTCAAAATCAGCAAAAAATACAGAAATTTATTTATTTTCGCTCTAGCAGCATCTGTGGTGACGATAGACTCATACTTGGGGTCATACCCGGGGGTAAAATCGTCTTTTAAACTAATAATTTTATCAACGCATGAAAGTAAACACTCGTAGCAGAATTTTTTGAGAAAATTCTGATCTGAAAAAACAAAAATTTGAATTTTTTTTTTTTGGGTAAAATGGCAATTTAAGTTGGAAATTGTCGATTTGAGTGCCCACCAAACCCCACCAACTGGCTTATAAGGCTTAATCGAAAGCTTGGAAAATTCTGTACGGATAGGACATAAAAATTTTGGTGCAAACCAATGCAGCTTGCAATTTTTTTATAAAAACGTCATTTCCGCCTACGCATTTTGAGCAAAATGACCATAATTTTTTTCAAATTCGACAAAACATATTATTTTTCAAAATTTTCGACAAAAAATTTTTGTAGTAAATAGCTTAACTTTTTCTTAACGATCCATTTAATTTAAAAATTTAAATGAGAATATATTTATACCTTAAAGTGCTCTACAAAGCTTAAAAAGTTGTTTTTTCATGCTTAATTTCTGACCACTAGGTGGCTCTAAAAATTGTTTGATGGTCGGATTCGTCTTTTTGAGAAAAGTTGACCTTATAAGTTTATGGAAATATTGCTGACGCTTTTAGTTCGGCAGATAGTGCTCCCGGGTATGACCCTACTCATACTTCATAATACGGTTTCCAAAAAACCGCTTATGGCACATCTTTTGGTGATGTCAAATCCGAAAAATACTTCCGGTTTTACATAAAAACAAAAATCGGCTCTAGCGCAACCTGTGGTAAGTTCAGATACATTGTTTGTTATGCTGTCTTCAAATACTAGCTCATTGCGAATCTTTTTAGACTACTATAGTCGATTCTCATTGGTTCAAATTTTGACTGATGAAAATCTCAATGTCAGCCCATTTTTATTTTTTTCATTTATATCACAAAAAAAGCCAAAAAATTATTGTGACTGGAAATAATATCTCACGGCTCAACATATATATTCGAGGCGCTATATTTTTGCAGTGGTTTTTCACCGATTTTCTGCCGGGCATGAAAACTTGAAAATAAAAGAATTTTTTGTGTTCTCATACCCACCTTGAAAGCAGTTTTGGGCATTTTTTGCACCTCACAAAATTTCTCACTTTATTGATATAATTTAATAATTAAAAATTAACTCAGTCTCTAGAAAATATAAGTTTCCAAAGTACTTAAATTTCAATATCTCTCTGCACCAAAATGGCAAAAAATGTTCTAACTTGACCTTAAATAACGTGTATAATTCAACGAAGTAAAAATCCGAGCAGGTCCGATCGTATCACGTCCGAGCACCGATCCGATATTGACTTTTCAAATCGGGCTTCCGATCCGATCACATTTTTACAAACTCGGGTCCGATCCGATATTGAAAAATTTTGAGGCCCAAAATTTCCGATCCGATCTTGAAAATCTGCTCGGATGCCCTTCCCTGGTCAAGAGGAAGCAGTGAGTTCTGAGAAAATGAAGGAGGCTTTTAGCTTCTCAAGTTGAGAATCTCAACTGCAAAAATCAAAAATTCAAACGTTAATTCAAACGTTCACTCATGAAATTATGAAAAAATTAAAAAAAACAAGTGTAATAAGTACACTATGGTACCAAAATGGTGGTTTTGATTAATCTTTGAATGATTGGTTTTCAATCGAAATATATTATTTCAGCTCTTACTGCCTAATTTGACCCATTGCAGGAGGAAAATCCACGTATCTAGACAAAACCGTCCACAAAAGTATGCTAACATGATTAAAACATGTAAGAGTTAGTTGATATTTTTACTATGACAACGACTTAGCTTGGCTTTTTAGTTTATTTTCAAATTGAATTAATTCCTTTTTATATTTAAAGAAAATGGTCGATCAGACATCGAAGGTTGCAATGAAGGAAACATGTTTATTGTGAATTTCTTTCTGTCAGTCAATCTATTTTCACCTGGCATTTAGTTAATTTGTATACAGTTGTGTATATTTTGTTGTATTTAATTTAGATTGTTTTGAATTAAATTAATTAATCTGTGTACTATAAATAATTTCTTAAAATTTTAGATCAGACTTATTTGCCAAAAAATCATAATAAAGGTAGTCTCGCATCTTTCTTCAATGCCCAAAATACAAACTAGTACATCTCACTAACTACACATCTGATCACTAAAATTATTTTTACTATATCAAAAGCGGTCATAAGTTATGAATCATAACGCGTTTATTTGGCCGAGACAATTTCTTCACCTGACCCGGACCAGGTCACCCGGTTCAGAATTTTTTTTTATATTTGAACAAAATTCACTTGGAAAAATCTTTTGGTGTGTGTTTGGTCAAATCATAACATTGATGACGTATTCTGACACGCATTATTCTTCGTGGTTTGTGAAGTTAATTTCGTAAATTTTCAGTCGTAAGCTTAGAAAAGTACTATTTGGACAACTTATGTTATTTCGTTTATACATTCGTACATGTACTAACAACCACTTTTCAAATTAGTGACGAAGTAAAATATCTTTAGTCAAAATAAGTATACGTATTATTTCAAATTGTTCAACTGAACGGTCAGATTATCGGTTCTATTAACTAGAATTGGTGGTTTGAAAAAACACGCAATCAAACTGGATTTTATTTTAAGAGGGTAAGTGATGGTAAACTTTTTGCTATTTCCAAAATTTTGAATAGACCGCTTTTCAAATGGTAGTCTAAATCCTTCGGCTTACCTTGTCTGATCTCATTTCTATGAAATCAATATTATTAACTTTTTTAAATCTGATTTTTGTTAAACTTCCAAAACGTCATGTTTTTAAAATAAAATGTTTTTGTAAAAGAGCTCAAAAACAGAAAGCTCGAGATAATCTGTCAAACTGTACAATAAAAATCTTTTTTTTAATTCATAAATAAAATTTGATGAACATTAGACGCAGGTGCGAGAAAACATTTTAAATTTGTATTACTACATGTATACTATGTTTAACACAAAATATGAGGTTATAAGTTATAACTTATAACAACTCAAAATAGAAAAAAAATACGAAAAATCGAAAAGTTTTCGCAAATCATAAAAATCATGATTTGAATTTTATTGATATTTTGAGTGACTTTTTCGACATCAATAATTTGTAGATATACCTATAATAATGTACTTGTGATGAGCATCATCTTCGATACAATTAAAAATAATTTGAAAATCAGCTTCATAATTTTTCAGAAATTTGAGCGTTTTTCTTGAAGATACCACGTCAAATGCGGAGGAAAAGTATCACCGGGATTAAGTTATTAATTGGAGTTTGTAATTTTTGTCGCTTTTTATCCATAAATATGTTCCACTTTTACCTGCAATATATCTAGAAGTAATCCTAAATTAACATGATTACTTCACTACAAAAATTGCAAGAAGTTACATTTTTGAACTCGAAATCAATGTTTTTGATGGCTTTCCGGATTCTTGAAGATTACAAATGCCAGAAACATCGTGAACTCAATAAAAGTACATATCTGAAAACTGAATCAATTCTAGGTAACCTCAAAACGTTTGTGACATGAATCTAAAATCTCAATTTAACTCTCTCGTAGAAATTGGGCTTTGCGACTTGAGAAGACTTCTGAATCATTGAAATATGGACAAAAGTTAAATTGGATGCAAATTTTTGGTGCTTATCAATAATCGAGCGTATTTCCGCATGCAAAAAATCGAATTATTCGAAAGGTCTAAGACAACTCAAATAATAAAAAAAAATTAAAATTTTTTCGCTTTTTTTTTTATTTTTGTAGTTTGAAACCTAATTTTTTTATTTGACGGTTAAATAAGTTAAAAATTACAAAATGCCGTACGGACCTTTTTGATCACTTAATTCTCAGCTTTATTTCAATACTACAGGGGGGGGCAATATTGCCGAAAATTTTTTGGCAAAAAAAATCGGAAATATTGGCAGTGCCAATTTGGCACATTCAGCAATATTGGGCACTTTCGGAAATATGGGAACAGGAATAAACACTTTTGGTTAGAAAATAAAATGCGTAGGCGTGGGGAAAAAAATTCTAGACTACTCACAAAATTAATTTATAATTCTGATTCTCAAAATTCAACGCATTAATTGAATCTAAGAAATGCGGAAACATTTGACAATAGAAATAAAATTCAGCTCTTGAAAATAAAAGAATCGAATTAGGCTGTTACAGGTTCAAAAAATTATAATATAGTTTATCGGAATCTGGAGATTCAGGAGAACACTCCCGAAACCACTGTTTCTCAGTTTGAGTGAGTCGATTTTCGACCAATGAGAAGCCCGGATTTTTGAAAATTTTTTCTTGGTCTCTGAAAAATTTTGAACAAATTGTTCTTTTTTATTTTTCCATAAATATCGTAGAATTCCAATGCTGAAAAACCTGTAACACCTTAAATCGAATTCAAAAAAGACAAATGAAAAAGTTGGCAAAATTTTCTATGATGTTCATAATATATAATATATACGTTGGTTCTGGCAGAAATGGTTTCGCGTAGATGCCTTAAGGGAGTTGTGGGTGTAGAATGTTCGAATTGCTGGGGCAATAGCCCTCTCCTCCAGCTGGACTGGAAGGGTTGAAACGGGCAGATAAGAATAAATGAGAAAAAAAATACGGGAGACTAAAACCTTCTCTAATACCTGCAAGTAACTTTTTATGATTCTGGTGAAGGATGGCTCACCGGTACTGCAGTGAAAAACTGGTAAAAATATGTTCTCAATTCACACAAAAATCGGATAAAGTCGGTCAATTTTGTTTCAAATTGAATAAAACTATAAATTAATGAAACCTACGAAATATTGTCATATTTTGTCTGTTATTTCGTTAAAAAAATTATTCTCTGTTCGTTTTAAGACGGTAAAAATTAAATTCAAAATTCCTCTTTAAAATCGGAATAAGTCGGTCAATTTTGTTTCAAATTGAATAAAACATAAAATGTATGAAACCTACGAAATATTGTCATATTTTTGTCCGTTATTTCGTTGAAAAAATTATTCTGTTTGTTTTAATACGTAAAATAAGTTCATTTGGTTTAATTTCCCAGCGGTTTATTTTCCAAGGTTGTTGTTGTCCTGGCGCGCCCTACGACAAAAACCATGCGTGGGCGACGTTTAACGGACTAGAACCAATCATACATCTCATACACACTCCGAACAAATTATTTCATCATTTTTAAGAATAAATTATTGTTATTGACGGATACTAGAAAAAATAATAACTTTGTGTTCGCACTCATGCATTCTTTACACCCACAACCCCCTTAATTTTAATTTCCCGCAAGACCAGAAGAGTCATTTATTATCAACGGAGCTCTACTGGATGAAAAGTTGTGTGCCGGTTATTGGGCTATGCAAAAAAATAATTTTTTTCATCATTTTGAAGAATTCGAGTCGAATTATTCGACCTTAATAATCTGATTCAGAAAAAAACATTGGAATTTTATGCTCTAGAACTCTTGTTTTCGTCTGTTCATGTTCAAAATCTCAAATTTATACATTTCACTTTTTATACATTTCACTATCAACCCCAAGGATAGATCTATCATATGTATTAATGAGAAATGTTCTACCGTCATCATTTTAGCCGTACCAAGCCTTTAAAATGTCGAAAATCACTCACACCACCCCCTTAAGGAAATTTTTTAATGTGCAGAGTTAAACCCGGACTTTTTAGCGCAGTACACAAGACAATGTCTGAAGTTTGTTAATATCGTCTCAAGGGTCTGGGGGACGATAAATGGGTTGGCTTCTGAAATAATTAATTTTTTCCAAATACGTAGTACAACTCTTCAGGAAGTTGTCAGTACTATTCCGAGCATCTGATACCTCAACCTACGCTCAGAAAATGGTTTTTAGTAGACGTCCCTAAAAGCACTAAAAAGCCTATCCTCATTCATTCTCATTCACTTTTCCTAGTTATTTGCAATTCAACTTCCAAATATAAATGCGCATCTTCGTACGCTCTCGTTTTTTTTAAAAAAATTTTGCCCCTAGTGGTCAAAACAGCTTATTTGGGAGCCTCACGCAAAAGCTTACTCCTCCTTGAAAATATATAAATATTTTCAATTTGTGCATCAAATTCACCGCAAAGCCTGAATTAACGTCCGTACGCTCCCATTCTTCTGATTTTTTTCCAAAATCTTAAGAACGACTAGTGAATTTCTTGTTTTTGTTGTAATTCTGAACTATAAATTTTCTAAAAGCTACTTTATTTGAAAAAATTCAAAATTCAGAAAAAATCCTGGGAGTTAAAAACTCAGTGACAAATTCGCTACAAAATAGGGCAATCAAAAAAGTTATCTAAGAAATCTCAATTATCGTCACCCTTAATTTAACCTTTAATTTCAACCCCCGAAAAACCGACTTTTCTTTGAAAAAATCTCAAAACCAAATAAAATCTTATAAGTGAAAAAACTTGGCAGAAAATTCTCTAAAAAATAAGTGTATCAAAAAGTTTTATACGTCAAGCTGAGATATCGCCCCACACACCCTTAAAACAAAATTCTAATGTCGGGTTTAGTTGGAAATGGATGTATAATGAAAAGTGTTTTTTTATATTTTTACAGAAACTTAGTTATGCAAGGAAATAATTTTCACATTTTTTTCTTTCATATATCGCTCTGAAAAAATGTACCAATCTGCCGGACTTATGGGCCATAAGTTATGGCACCCCCTTAACCATCTGTGGTAAAATACAACTCGTATGTCGACATTTTTTTCATGAAATTTAACTGGAAACAAAAACGTTCAAATTGCAATGATAATGCGTCTTACATTTGCGAAATTTCATAAGAACTGACTCCCCTTCATTAACATTTCGTCCTGATGAAAAACGCATAATTAAACAATTGAATTCGAGTAGGAAGAATTTT
>SCLH01000561.1:106597-137848 GCA_004367855.1 Oikopleura vanhoeffeni | reverse complement strand
ATATATTCAAATCTTGCGGGGACTAAAATTGCTGGAAGAGGTTTGTTAACATGGAAAGGAAACTAAATTAGAGTTCTCTGGTGACCAGAGTCTGGTCATGAAAGTTAATCGGGGAATTCAAAATTTAACATTCTAGAGAATTTCATTTTTAAATCAAAGCTTATTTTCAAAATTTTTCTTATACAGTTATATTTTTCTTATACAGTATGTGTTTTTTTTTACTTGCGAAATGAAAATTGTCATTTAGGTAATTACGGCCAATAGCTTGGCTTTCAAAATAAAATCAACCTATTAACCATTTTTAATTGGCCGTAATTACCTAAATGACAATTTTCATTTCGCAAGTAAAAAAACACATACTGTAGTATAACTTATACTGTATTACACACGGTGCAACGCTGTCTTCAACTTGGACACGTTGAACACCGTGTGTCACAATGTGACAATCACATTTTGCTGATAGTTTTGATTTCAGCTAGCGAATCACATCATTCAATTAAAAGTCAGATACAAGAAATGTAGGACGATTTTAAATACGAAATTTTTAAAGTCAAAAATGGGTACCGATTTCGACTTACTGGTTACCAGTCACTAGTATATTGATAAAGAACGCTCAGGGGACATCCACGTCACAATATATTCTCGGAGGGAAAATGTAAATCTTTGAAGAGGCGGGTTTTGGTTTGGAACGCTCTGGGGACATCTACGCCATTTTCAAATTTCAGGAACGCTCTGTGGGCATCTACGTCATTTTCAAATTTTTGGAAAGCTCTGGAGACATCTACGCCATTTTCAAATTTTAGGAACGCTCTGGGGACATCTACGCCACTGTTGCAGTTTGATTGAATTTCAAGAGTAAATTTTTGAATCAATATAATTTTTTCAAATCGATGATGTTCTCGAATACTTTTTTGTTTTCAGTGTGTTCGTCAAGTGCGAAAACCAATACTAAGTAAACAAGAAAATTTTTTACAAAATGACAAGTTCAGAGTCAAATTTCACTTTAGAGTCAATAAATAATTGAAATTTTCCGTACAATTTCTGACATTATGTGAGCAGTCAGGATTTTAATTTTTTGCTCATTTGCCCTTGGATATAAAATTCAGATTTCAAAAAATGGTCAATTTCAAAAAATGGTCAATTTCAAAAAATTCTATTACAGGGTAATTTGACTCCAAAGATCTCGCAAATGGTTATAAACTCTCAGTGTAACTTTATGGTCACGCGTTACCATGTGCCCTTTAATCGCAATTTAGGGCCCGTGACCCTCCGAGGCATATCGAAGAACCTGCCTAGTGTAATTTTTATGTCAATCGTCTATGTTTTTATGTTGTTATTGACATAAAACTTACACTAGGCAGGATCTTCGATATACCCTTTTGAAAAGGTAAAGTCACTTTAAATCAGCCAAAAATGATGGAAAAATGATTTAAAAAGCTCTCTTTCGAATTCATTTTAAAACTCAACAATGTCAATCTAAAAATATCACCTAAAGTTTTTCTAAAAGAAAGGTTCAAATTTTATGACGAGCTGATTGGAAGGCGATTTTTCGCTTACGTCTTACTTCCGAAGAATTAACTTTTGACTCCAATCTGTAGTTGAAATTTAAAATTAGCCAGGATTTAAAAAAGTGTTTTGAGTACGATTTGCAAAAATTTAGCATCCTAAACATATCTGGAGCAGAAATTTTTTTTGGGATATTTATGAAATTGAATGATGTGGCGAGGTCTCAACTATCCTCTTTTTCTCTTCAAATTTGAAAGTTTAATACTTTTTTTTTCAATTTATTGAAAATTATATATTGAAATTAAGTTCCCAAAATTATAGTTCAATTGGAATTTTATAAATGGGATGAACCGTTTTGGTGCTGTGCAAATTGTACCCTGCTGAAAGGGTATTATGCCTCGGGGGAACTTTTTTTCTATGCCTCGGTGGGTTAATCATTTATGAATGAAGAATTAACAAAGTGATCAATCGACTATTTTCATAATTGACGTTTGTGCGTTTTTTTTTTCTAATTTATTACTGTATTACAGTACGTATTTTTGCAAAAAAATATGGAATCACCAAAAATAAGTGAGGAGATAGATGATTTTAAGACTTGTTTTCTATTACACCAAAGTCCTAAAACAATCGCGTGACTTTCAAATTAAGAAATTGTAATTATATTATCAACAAAGAAAAAATATGCGTTGATAATGTATCTTAGGTTATACGCTCGATTTAAACAACATGGTCACGCGTGACCATATGTTTCTATGGGTCTAGAAATAGTATGAAATTCTGAGAGTTAAACATAACAAAAATAGTCACAAGTGGTGCTAGAGCGCAAATTTGAGAGCAATTTTGACGAAAAAACTCAGAATAAAGGTGTATTGATTATTCAAAAAATTAACATTTAACTCTTTAAAAATGCCAACAAATGCCGCTAAAGAGCAAATATTGGAAATTGATATTGTTAAAATAATATGTTATATTTAACATTCAATTGTTACTAATCTCAAGCTATCGTTTCCTGACCAAAAACCTTTCTTGTTTTTTCAAAATAAATGGATACAAGTGGCGCAAGAGGGCAACTCTTTTAAATTCTAGAATTTCTTTAAATACTTTTTTATTCTGAATTGTCAGTAGAATTTGCCACACCACTAAGCCATAAAACTTGATAAACTGAAAAAAAAAATACATCTCTTTTAATGCCCACAAATGCCGCTGGCGATCAAATTTTCAAAATTGGCAATTTTTAAATAACACACAATCTTTAGAGTGGCCGCAGAATAAACAATTCCAAGGAAACGACAGTTGATATATTGTACAAATTTTTTCGCAAATTGATTTTTAATCACTTCTGAAATTTTTGCTGATTCCTTATTGGTTGAAATATAAGGTTTTTAAAAAGTCACTTTCTGCCGTAGAAGAAAACCGCGAGGTAAAATTACATCAAAAAACATATTTGAAAAAAATTGGAATTCGTGAAACCAAAATTAAGGGTATTTTATAATAACGAAAATTATCATTTCTTAACAAATTCGACGTTGTGAATTTTAATTTTTTTAATAAATTTATCAATCATTTGTAAAATTTTTATAAATTTATCAATCAATTTGAAAATTTCAAGAATTTAATCAAAACATTTTAATTCTAGAAACAAAAATTGTTGATTTCAAAATAATTTTTCTTAAATTTTTTCTCAATCTTTAAGATGAATTTTTGAACAAAATTACCCAGTCATGACCTAATTTTCTATTTTGAAGTGTGATTACAAATTAAAAATTTAATTATGATCAAAATTTTTATTTAAATTGAAATTATTCATTCTTATGTTCTTATTCCTAATTTACTTATGTTTTAAATCGAATTTTTTGATAATTTTGTTTTCAAAATTGAAATTATTTTCAAAAATTAAAAAATTCTGAAAAAATTATTTATAATTTTCAAAATATAATTAGACAAATAGACATTGGAAATTAAATCAATAAAATTCGATAAAAATTGACGCAAAAATAAAGATAAAAAATTATAATTAATTAAAATTGAACTTTTAATTTGTAATTACGCTTCAAAATACAAGATAAGGACCTAAGCTCGGTAATTTTGTTCAAAAATTAACATTCATGTTTAAAATTGACATTTTTATTGAAAAAATTGAACAAATTATTTTCGAAATTAACAATTTTTGTTTCTTGATTTCAAATGTTTTGAAAAAATTCTCGAAATTTTCAAATTTGATTGATAAATTGATCAAAATAGTAAAAATTCAGAACGTCGAGTTTGTTAAGAAATGATCATTTTCGTTATTATAAAATACCCTTAATTTTCGTTTTTCGAATTCTGAATTTTTTTCAAATATGTTTTTTGATGTAATTCAACCCTGCGGTTTTCTTCCAAGGCAGAAAGTGACTTTTTTGAAACTTTATTTTTCAGCCAATCAGGAATCAATTTGCGAAAAAAATAGTACAATATGTCAACTGTCATTTTCCTTGAAATTGTTCATTCCGCGGCCACTCTGAAGATTGTCTGTTATTTTAAAATTCTCAATTTCGAAAATTTGCTCGCCAGCGGCATTGATGCGCATTTTAAAAAATTATTTTAATTTTTTCACTTTATCAAGCTTAAATTAAAGCTTAGTGCTGTGGCAAATTTTTCTGACAATTTGGAATATAAAAGTTTTTTAAAAAATTCTAGAATTTTCAAAATTTGCCCTCTTGCGCCACTTGTTTCCATTTATTTTGAAAAAAACAAGAAATTTTTTGGTCCTGAAACGATAGCTTGAGCTAAGTTACAATTTTATGGTGAATATAACATATTATTTTAACAATATCAATTTCAGAAATTTGCTCTTTAGCGGCATTTGTTGGCACTTTTTAAAAGTTGAATGTTATTTTTTTTGGTTATCAATACACCTTTATGTGAGTTTTTTTGTAAAATCGCTCTCAAATTTGCGCTCCAGCACCACTTGTGACGATTTTATTATTTTTAATGACCATTTGCGAGATCGTTGTAGTCAAATTAGCCTGTCATATAATTTTTGAAATTGACCATTTGAAATGGAGCAAATGAGCAAGACGATTTGAAATAAGAAATTTCAAAACTCAAATGGGTATCGATGTTTTTAACCTATCTTGTAGAGAATTTTTTTCTGGTCATTTTAAGACTCAGGATTTTTTTTTTTTATGAAAAATTTTCAAAAAAAAATCGATTTTAAGGTCATTTTTCGTGATTTTACAGGTAATGTGATCCAGTTCTAGCGAAGCCGTATGAAGTGCTAGAAGGCTGATTTTTTGGCCAGTGAAAATTAAGCGTTTTTCGGCTACCAATTTTTTTAATTGAGAGTCGGCGACCAATATTGACCTCTAATGACCGGTCAAAGTTCAAGGTCAATCTCAAGTTCATCGTATGGACTTGTAAGTACCCCCAAAAGAATCGGAAGGGTCGACTTTCTAATGAACGTATTAGGAACTATGGGTCAATAATGTACTGAGAGGTCGCTAGAGAGCAAAAACTGGTCAACACCCAAGGTCAACCTCAAGTTCATCGTATAGACTTGTGATACCCCCAAAAGAATCGGAAGGGTCGACTTTCTAATGAACGTATTAGCAACTATGGGTCAATAATGTACTGAAAGGTCGCTAGAGAGCAAAAATTTTTTGCTCTCTAGTTTTTGCTCTCTAGCGACCTTTCAGTACATTATTGACCCATAGTTGCTAATACGTTCATTTAGAAAGTCGACCCTTCCGATTCTTTTGGGGGTACTTACAAGTCTATACGATGACTTGAGGTTGACCTTGGGTGTTGACCAGTTTTTGCTCTCTAGCGACCTCTCAGTACACTATTGACCCATAGTTCCTAATACGTTCATTAGAAAGTCGACCTTCCGATTCTTTTGGGGTACTTACAAGTCCATACGATGAACTTGAGATTGACCTTGAACTTTGACCGGTCATTAGAGGTCAAATATTGGTCGCCGACCCTCAATTAAAAAAACTGGTTGCGAAAAACGCTTAATTTTCACTGGCCAAAAAATCAGCCTTCTAGCACTTCATACGGCTTCGCTAGAACTGATCACATTTACCTGTAAAAATCACGAAAAATTGACCTTAAGGGTATCCCTGCTCTAATTTGACATATTTCGATGAAATATTGCCGAACACTGCTTCAAGGATATAATTCGATTACCAGTTTGTAGAACTAGCCTTCAATTGCGAAAAAAATTTGCCAAAACTTTTTTGTATGACCACACTCCTTCACACATAAGCGGCACAAGAGCCACCTAAGCCAAACGGAAATCTATCTCCTCCAGGTTTTATTTTTGAAATAAACTCAAATTTTAACATAACCTGTTATAATAGTATACAAACTTTCACTGGTAAGCTTTTGTCGATAAGTGCTATATTTATTTCGAATACGTAAAACGGGTCCAAATACGGTTTTTGGACTTTTTTTAATCGGAAAATATTCTCCTAGGTTAAATTTCAAATTTACTCAAATTTTATGCAAAAGCTAGCTCTAAACAACAGAAACTTTCACTGGGGCGTTTTTGTCAAATTTCGACCCAACAAAAATATGAATTTTTCAAGGTCACGTGAAACAAATTTACGAAAAAATGTGCTTCGATTTTTCGAAAGTAGGCTCAAAGAAGCTGAGGAAACCTGAGAGAAAGTTGGCTTACGTCAACCGATTTTGAAGTTTTAGTGGTCAAATTTGAACAAACGTTATTTTTGAACATAATTTTGAGAAAATACTTAGAAAAAATCGAAAAAACGCAAAATTTTCGAAAATTTTTTTGTTGTCATTTGGGTTGTTTTATGCGTTCAAAACATAAACAATTGATTTGGTGCTTTTTATGACATAATAACTGCAGAAAATGTAGGAGCAGGGATACCCTTAAAATTGATTTTTTTTGAAAATTTTCCATAAAAAAAAAAAACCTACGTTCTTAAAATGACGCAGAAAAATTCTCTACAAGATAGGTTAAAAACACGATACCCATTTTTTGAGTTTTGAAATTTCTTATTTCAAATCGTCCAAAAAATTTAAATCCTAACTGCTCACATGATGTCAGAAATTGTACGGAAAACTTCAATTATTTATTGACTCTTAAGTGAAATTGGACTCTGAAATTGTCATTTTGTAAAAAAAATATTTGATTATATTGGTTTTTGCACTTGACGAACACACTGAAAACAAAAAAGTAATTCGAGAACATCGATTTTAAAAAATGTTATTGAATTCAAAATTTACTCTTGAACCTCAATCAAACTGAAACAGGGGCGTAGATGTCCCCAGAGCGTTCTTGAAATAATAAAATGGCGTAGATGTCCCCAGAGCGTTCCTCAAATTTGAAAATGGCGTAGATGTCCTCAGAGCGTTCCAAAACCAAAACCTCTTCAAAGATTTACGTTTTCCCTCCGATAATTTATCATGGCGTGGATGTCCCCTGAGCGTTCTTTATCAGAAAGTGACCAAAAAAATCTACTTCCGGAGAGGAACATTTTCTTCTGGATAAGTTTACTTCTGTTTTTAGTTAACTTAACTCCCTGAAGACTTTGTGGCGATAAAGGTTCAATTTTGGACCTTTAACCTTTAGAATCATAGAGCCGATATATCGGCTCAAGCCTACCTAAAACCTTATAAAAAGGGCAAAAAAATGTCACAGAATAGTCTCTTCCGAATTCATTTTAAATAATTTTGCGGTGATTCCGAAAAAAATACAAATTTTTTTTTGGATATTTGGTTCGAATATTACGGGCAGTTAATTTTTTGAGATTTTTCGCCGAAGTTTTTCTTCTGGAAAAATTATTTCGAAACAAGACATCAAATACAAATGTGAGATTATCCAGTTTATAGGAAAGTGTTTTGTTCATACAAAACATTTATCAGTAAAATGTATTCGTATCTTGGGACAGATATTTTTTTTAGAAGTGAAATTTAAAAATTTTCAAGTTTAGTATTCCATGAAAAAAATCATTAATTATCAAAATTAATTTAATCAATCAAAAATTGTCCACATTGTCACTTGATTACTATATTACAATTAAAAATAATAATAAAAAGTGTATTAATCTGCTTTTATTTGGAAAACTAACCATTTTTCATAGAAATTTATGATTTTTTCATCATTTTTTTCTACCTTTTTAAAAATAACTTTTAATTGATGATATATCCCTTTATGACCTTTTGATTAATCTAATAGATGTGAGCTGAAAAGAAGAGAAAGCGGCCTCATGAGTGGCTAGAAAGGGTCTTAGGAGTGTTAGGATTGGCTCCCTCAACCCACATCTATTAGATTAATCAAAAGGTCATAAAGGGATATGGTCCATATCATATGGATCTCATCGAATTAAAGTGTGACGTAGGGCAGATACTTAGGCGTTGGTATCCATAAAAATAAAATTTGTGAACACTACGATGAGCACGTATCACGTGATATGTTACACCTTGGTTTTCCAACTTTATTTTCTTAAACTAAAAATCAAAATTCTAGAATTTGAATTGATTGATGCAAAAATATAACTTTTCAACTTCATATCGCAAAAGTAATTGGAGCTTCAACTGCCCTGAGCTTTCTGTAAACAACGTCCGAAGTAGAGCCGATATATCGGCTCTGGTGTCTTGGCGAAGCTTTTTTTTGTGATTCCAGAGGTTAAAGGGGGTTAAGGGGGTACCCGTCATGGGAAATGGCGTTTTCATGGTTTTTGAGGGCAAATATCTGGAAAATTATACATTGTGAAACCTAATTGTTTAACCTAGTAGATAATTTTAACAAAACTCTCACATCCTAAATTATTATTGAGGATCACTGATTGCTCGACCAATCAGGAACGAGCTTCAAAGTAGAGTCATATTTTGTAGCAAAAAGTCTATTCCTCCGTGAGTTTTGGGGGTGGAAAAATTATTTCAAATTTTATGAACCACAAGAAATGCACGCAGGTCTGTTACTATCGTTTTAAAAAAATCGAAATAGATTCGGTCTAGAAAAGGCAAAAAACAATTTTTTGAGCTGACTTTAAGAGACTCGCGCAAAAGCCTATTTCTCCCTGGATTTTATAGTATTTTGAGAGCGTAAAAAAAATTTGGCCAGTACACACTGCGGCAATGTACATTCCCGACCGGTGCAGAAAAGTAAACCCTGCTTTTTAGCCTTTTTACTAAGGAGAGAAACGGGGTCAGTGTGACACCTCCTTTTTTTCCGTGACCTTTTCTGAGTTATTTTCTACAGGAGCTGCAGCCCGGCTGCTCCAATTACTAATCACACTCTTAAAGTTTTCAAAAATCACAACTCGTCCTCGTCACACTGCACAAATGTCAAAACCTGAATGAAACAAAAAAGGCTGGGCCCTGCCGTAAAAATAATCAACGGAAAATAAGACGGGATGATTGCAAGGAAAAGTACGATGATTGAAAGATGGGAGTCCGAGCACATCAATTTAGATCAACATCAATCTAGGATCTGCTTCCATGAAAATTACTTAATTTTCGCATTTCTTTCTAGTTAAAAAATCACCTTATCACTGTTAATGTGAGAGTTTGTTTAAAAATGAAAAAAAAATCCCAATTTTGAAACATACTACACTGTATATGTTTATACAGTATATGAATGAACAGATCATGACTTCGCAGAGAGCTGTTACTATGGAAACTAAAATTTTTATGTTTTTTTCTCTTCGAAAACTGTACTTTACATTTTCAAAATAAAGAAATAATATTTTAGAATTCCGAAAAAAATACTTTCTTGGCAACGTATGGGGATGAAAATATTACCAATTAACTTAGAATTGTCCATATTCAAAAAAATTAGAATAAAATTGAGAATTGTTTTTGTTTGAGCCTCAGTTCATGAGGGGCACCCGGGGTACCCTACCCCTTTAAACTGATTGTTTCTGGAAAAATCTCCGAATCAAAAAGATCCTTTGACTTAAAATGACAGCAAAAACATCTTTACTCGTACTAGTACAAGATGCGTTAATAAAATCTGTACCCATTCTTGAATTTCGAAATTACTGTTTTTGAATCATCTACATGTAGAACAAAATCATCACAACATAATTGAACCAGATTTCACATCCTGTACATGTAGCATTTGTTATTGTACAAAAAGTTAATGTAAAAAAATGAAAAGGGTGTCTTACCTGTGCTGTTCTTAGGAAAAATCATATATCGACAAATATCATTATATTTTATTAAATTCGTCAATGTTCGCAAAGTAAGGTACAAGTAAGGTTAAGTAGGAAGTTCTTACTAAGAACGGCAAAAATCGCGGGTATACCCAAAGCGCCTCGCACAATTAAGTATAGGGCTTAAAATGGGGCAGATGTGCCGCGAAAAGTAAACATTGACCAAAAGTGGCGCGAACACAGTGTGAATTCGCTCGAATGTCTGGCAAAATAATAATTGAATCAAACCAGCTCAGATTTTATTTATTTTTGGAGCGCTTTTAGTTTCTGTGCTGAAATTGGCCCAGAAAAAAATTTGGAAAAAAAGTATGTCACTTTTTCTAAAAATCAAAATTTTTGGAAGAATTTTGGCCTATGATTTGAAACCAAAAACTAGGCGATTTCAAAAACGGTTTCGCGTTTTTGGACACTTTTCTGGTGAAATTTTGATAAATTTTTCGCATAGATCATTTTTGATTTCCTAGATATATCAAACGATCAATTTGGCAAAAAAAATGTTGTCGGACCTACCTTATTGTTAAGACGCGACCATTTTTTTCATACCAATTTTTTTTAATTAATTAGCGCTGACTTAAACGTGAAACTTTAAAACAATATACATGTACAAAGCTTGCGATTTATGTCACGTATTTTATGATGAAAAGCTATTTCAATTGATATAAAATTCAGCTTGCCAAATTTTCGGAAATACGCTCAACAACAATTTCTAATTTCTTACTGGTTAAATTTTAACCAATTAGAATGCAGTATTTTTCAAATATAACTTTTTTATTGGAAATCTCTAGAAAAATTAACTTTTTAGGTTTCCTTATGTTTAAGAATGAATGCCGAATTCATAAAATAGCCTAGTCTCGCCTTAAAAATTATCCATAATATATATTAGTTTAAATAAAAAATCAGACTAAGTCAGAAGATGACTGTCAGATAGACCAAGTAAAAAAACGTTATCAATGTTTTACAAACGACCTCAAAAACGATAAATAAATCAAATTCAAATAATATAATTCAAATTGTACCGAATTTCTCAATAAAGGCAATGCTTCGGGTATTTAATTATTCGGTCCTTAATTGGTCTTTCGCAGAATTGTGGTTAATTTCATATTTTAACTCATCAGGAAGTTATCTCTAACGTGTTTTCATATTCTATGAACTATATCAAGATTTTTCAGCAACTTAGATTCGTTGCTTAGCATAAGCTGTTTTTCGGAACCCCGCCGCGACAAGAGGCTCGGTAACTATCGCGCATGTTGAATTAATACACATGATTATAAAGTCATCACAACAGTTTTTTAATCTCAGTTTATGCTAAGTTTAATTATTTTTAATTAAGTCGACAATATCGAAGAAGATCTCAACGGCCATATAAATTAACGACCGTCGGCTGATAAATCGTGTTTTTTTGAATGATTTGAAATGCGAGAATATGATTGGTCGGCCGCTAAATTTAAATTTATTTTTTGATTTGCTTCAAATATCCCGCGTTATTTGTATCTTTGAAATAGTCAGGCCCCTCATCTTTATAATAATTAGACTCTAATAAGTTTTTCGTTGACTCGACTTTGAAGAGCAAAAATTTGAAAAATATAAATAACATACAATTTTTAACTTTTTTCAATCAAACACGCCAAAGATAATATAAATGAAAAACAAAAAAAATGAAATTTACAAAAACGTCCACTAGTAGCATAAGCGAGCAAGCCAAGCCAGTGGTTGTTGAAACGTGGCATATCCATTATTATCCTCGGGTAAAACTAAAAACTTATTTGCCTGTTAAAAGAATAGGGAATAAGTTTTTAGTGTTACCCGGGGATAAAAATGGATATAAACCTATCAAAAAAACTTTATGGACGTTTTTTACAATATATACCGTGTTATTGTACAGCCCCTATTATGCTTAGTGATAAACCAGTGCCAATAATGAGGCTTTTACAGGAGTACAGCGAACAACTTTTACGACAACGGCCGTTCTCGAAAATGACTATATTTAGTCACAATCTTGTGTCGGTATCGGAAAAATTACACGTCCCTATCAAAATATAGCAGTTTTAACAATAACAAAAGCAGGATCAATTTAGAGGGATTATTTGTAAAATATGCGTTTCATACGTTTTTTGCGATAATAAGTATTATCAGTGATCGTTGTTGTTAACAAATCCAAAAATCCTACAATTTATAGTATTAACTTCAATTTCATGTAAAGAGTAAACATAGCAGTAGAATTGCAGGCTTTATTGCAAATTACGGACATAATAATCAGGCACAAATTAAAAAAAAGCTAAGAAAAAATCAAGCTACAGGGGGGGCTCGATATCGCTTGCCCAATATAGCCGAATTTGCCTATATCGTCGCGGAAACTTAAAAATCGGTGGTCATTTTTTGGCTGGGCGGTAAAATCGCCGCGCTGTGCAAATAAAGTGTAGTTCTGCTTCAGTTGTGACAACTGGTCGAATAATATTTGAAGAATTCTCAATTGATTTTAATGTATGCAAAAGTAAAAAACTCTCAATGAACTTTATTTATTTGTGTGTACTTAATGCTAATAAATTCCGCCCCAGAATATTGATTGATTTTTTGGTCGTTTTTCTTTTTTTGGTTATTTTTCGATCAGAGCCATATTTCACCAAATTCAACCACATTATCTTTTTACTTGTTCTGAAAAATGGCAGAATCCCAAACCTGTCCAGCTTTGTACATGCGAAAAAAACAAATACTTTTCATTCATCACCAAAAATAGTGTGGCTTATCCACTTATCTGCCCGAAAATTAATTTTGCTTTTTAAATTTTCGTCAAAATTTTAAGAATTTGTGTTGTCATTTTTTGGTCATTTTAAAGATTAATAAAATTGTTGCATTAGTCACCGTATTCAGCCTAATATTTAATTATAAATAAAAATATATGTCCGACTGGTCAAAAAACGTTAAAAAATGGTTGTTCGTAATACGAACTTCGTATAATCTGAAATAATTGTTTTTTAATTTTATGAACCCAACCAGGTTATTTTTACCACAACGAAAAAATCTTAAAACTTCTAAATTGTTGTCTTCATTTCAGACTTTGATTTTTTCCAAGATTATGGATAATAATAATAAAATGATATACTAAAATAATTATAAAAGACTTATTAATTATAATTAGAGTCTAATGAACTGCATGTTTTTAAAACAATTGATAAAATTTTTGAATTTAGTGGTTTTCAAAATTGAATTGGATGAGTTAAATTATTAACTAAATTTATTTAATTTATACAGTCTAAATCATGAAAAAGTGATTAAAGTCTTGCCTGTTATTTTAAAATTGCAATTTGCAGATTTTAGGCAAAAATGAAAATCAGAATAAGTAACAATTAAGCCAAATGATTTGAAACAAATCCCCCTGAATTAACAATTTGCATTCGCCAATAAACTTGCGTACGTCGTTTTTACTAATCCGTAAAAGTCCTATCTCTAAATGACCAACATTTTGCAATGAAAGTGTGGACTGGTTTCCATTTGATTTATTATTTTAGCCAAGCGGTTTTGATACCACCTAATACCGTATTTGAGGTGACTTAAACTTTTTTCTCGAGTTCTCAATCGAGTATAAATCAATCTTACAGACTTTTTCGATAGCAAAAATTCCATTGCAGCTATTATATTTATAAATTGAGAAAGTTCGTTGAGTTAAAACGTGGGTTATAACAAACTTTCGGCATGTACCGTTTCACTGCTAACAACTGCAACCCGGACAGGACGAACACATAAGTTTGTTGAAACAAGCCAAAACACATTTATCTTGCAGAAAATCTGAAAAATTCTCATAATACTCATATATGATGTAAATACGATGGATCAAGGACCCTTCACTGACAGATCATGACTATTTGAAAACTGCGGAATCCGAGCATTTGATTGGTTGATTCCTTCCAAATCTGACCAATGAAATCAGCCTATTCTGCAATCCAGGGTTTTAATTCAGTGCTAGTATCCCGCGTCGTTTGTATCATTCAAATAGTCACGATCTGTCAACTGAGGGCCCCTAATCCATATGAAGTTAATAATAATTTCACTGCAAAAATGGTGGAAAAAACCTCAAAACCAAGAAAGTTCCCGTCTTTTTTATGTGAATTCGTTATTATTATTTCGTTATTTTGGTGGCATTCAGAAATTGCTCATCCGGAAGAGATGCAGATAACTCTAGAAGGGGGAGTTTACATATGAAATGTTTGATGTGAAAGTAAACACCATAACGATTTATCTTAAAAATCGAATTTTCATCAATTTGAGATAATTTTCAGAAATATTGGATCTGTGGTTTAAAACACAAATGCGCAGGTTAGTACTGTAATTGAATATCGTCCGCGGTTGGCGTTATGCAATATAATTATTGGCATAAAGTTTATAAAAAGACATAACATTTATTTATCTACGTTTCACTTTATTTAAGCATCTTCAGGATTAACTTATTTTAAGTCGAAAATTGGCATAAAGTATGATTGATTGTTTATAATTATAACAATTGATCATGATTTACGCCAAAAATGTTTTTTGATTCATTATTGTAACATAATTTGAGCATTGTACTCGAAACGTTTTTTAGACCACAAACAAGATGTTCTTAATAGAACATATTAATCTTTATGGAATGTTATACCATTATTAAGAACCAGGTATTTAGAACATATTGTTCGAGATCGAAATAAATTTTTAAACAAGGATGAATGGAAAATGTTTAAAAGTTCATGCATTCATTACTGCACCAAAAACATGATTAATTTTCTCGAACGAATCCGTTTGAAAGCTGACCACATAGGGCCCTGATTTGAGCTTTAAAAATATTTTTCCGACCACTTTCTTCACTGAACCAATCAAAAGAAATAAAGATCTAGCTGGTAATCCGCATTGAGTTTAAAAACTTACTGGTGAAATATGGTGAATAATTTCGAACATTTCTAGGCATTCTAAAATATTGTTTTTTTGTGAATAAAGTGTTTTATGGACGATATTTAAAAACTTCCAAACCCTACACAAATAACTCAATAACAGAAAAAAGGAAGCAAAAAACTTCCGGGATGTTTATGACAGACTTAGATCAGAAGCGTCCTTTACTCGTTGGCATTACATGCTACATATTCTACGATTTTTACGATTTATTTTACAAATACTTAAACTTAGTTCTGAATTAATTTTATTTATTAATAAATCAATCAAGTCTAGTATAGTCCAGTTAAGTTGGCGATGAACCAAAGATAGCCTCGAGTCTTTCTATTGTTGCGTCCCAACCTAGAGCGCCACCGGCTCACACTGGCCACGCTTGCACTCACACGATTACAAAAGGTCTATTTAGGATATATAAAAACCAAATCTTGAGATTCAAACAAAAACCTTGAAGTTTTTTATGTATTTTGAAACGGCGCAAATCCTTTTTTTCAATTTAAGCCCGAAAATTCTAGCCATGTTGGCAGTGAACCAAAATCAAAAATAATATTGGTAAAGGTAAGAAGTCATTTTCAGCTATCAAATAGATCAAACCTTATTGTGCATCATCCTTTCAAAAATCTCAAACAGTGTGGTCTTATTCTCAACAAGCTATTAAATATTTGAAACACGGAAGACTTAATTTTTCATTTTTAACAGCGCTCAAAAAATGCTGTTTAATAAATTAGACCTGCTTTGGTTCAAAAGCTGTACGATCGGTTGTTCTACCTGTGATGTTTTGTTTTTTAATTTTTGCTTTTGCTGGCAGAAAAGTAACTTCTGAGATTAACCACGGTTACCGCTGTAAGCTTCGAAAAATTAAAATGACTCAATTCAAGTTATAAAAAAACGTCAAGTGTTCTTAGAAGCAGAAAGGAGCTGATGTTGAAATAAGAAGTGTGAGGCATTTTTGAACATTATTACGGCTAAGATATTCCTATTAAAAAGGAGCTCTTCACCTCAAATTAGTTTTTTAAGCCAAATGTCCACATTTTTTTGTCTGATCTGAATAATAACATTTAAGGAAAGGCCATTTTGTGATATTTTATCAAACGATGTGAAATTATCTGAAATTTTTACAATTTTTTTCCGCAAGGAAGCTATAATTTTTGTTGACAGAAGTTTTTTTTTAAGAAACGTATCAAAAAAGTTATTACAAAATGTATGTACTTAAATATTTTAGACAGTTTTTATTCCTTCAACATTCAAAAAATGATGTATCAAAATTAACATTTTACAGGGGAGGCCGAAAATATAGCCGAAAGTTTTTTCCAACAAAAATTCAGCGATATTTGGCACTTTCGGTAATATGAGGTTTATTCGCAGCCATGTTGAGACCGTCTACAACTTATAGCATCCACTTATTGCAAATCAGGTTAAAATAATATATTTTGAACTTTTCCACAATTTTCAGAACAATTTTATATGCAGTTTTTTTATTAAATGATTGAAATCTCCATAATTCCATAACTCTTTCATTTTTTTAGGATCATCCCGTTTTTACATTTTTTGTTTCCATTTTTTGTTGAGTTTCCCTTTTGTAAGTTAAACAGAAAGCAAAAAACATATTTTTTATTAAACTCGGCAAAACTAATAAAAAGCGTATACTCCCAGAATCAGGGAAAGTGTGTTTTTGTATTGTTTTTATAAATCTTTTGGCCTTTATGATGAAAACATTAAATGTATAAATTATGATATTTAAATTATGAATTTTCTTAATGGAATTTTTATGTTTTGAAAAAAAAATGTATCCTTTTTTGCTATGCGATTCTTTTTTTTTATGAAAGACGTTTCGCTTTTATTACATCATCAGTATGTTTTTTGGACTTAAACTTTAGAAAATAGGACGAGCTTTTTATGTGTGCAAAAGTACAATAATATTTTATGAACTTTAATTATTTTTGAGTACTTAATGTTTGTTAAGTACTCAAAAATGATTAAAGATCATAAAGTATTATTTGCTTTTGCCCATTATATACTGACGGCATGAAAGTGTACACAATTGTGAATCGAACAATAATAAAGGTCGAACATTTTTAGGAAGAAGGGCTTGATTTTAGGGGGTGATGTAAGTTATTTTTGTCATTTTCAAGGCTTCATACGGCTGAACTAATGAAAATAAGACAATTACGAAACATAGATTGGAAAAATCTATCCTTGAAATAGCAAATTCAATTAACACTCTGGTACAACTCAAGCCAACCATCTGGTCAACCGCGGTTAAAGTCGAGTAGTTGTTTTTTAAAAACAAATGTTTTAGAGCTTATATCCCTTTATCACCTTTTGGTTAGAATGCGTAGCCACAACGTTAAAATCACACGATAAAGGAGTAGTGGCTACGCATTCTAACCAAAAGGTGATAAAGGGATATGGGAAAGTTTTGAGACTCGATGAGAAGCAGCAAAATTGTCTTAATTTTAGTGACAGCGGAAAAATGTGCTTAACCTACGCAGCTTTAAGTATGCTTAAATGAGGCAAAGCTCTAAACGTAGTGTGAGTAATTTTCGCTCATCAGCTGCCGCAAACAGTAACGGCACATTGTCCCTATATGGTGATTAAGAGTATATGTGTCATATAAGACTCAAATTCCAAAAATTGATATTCAGATTTTGATACGTTTTCAAAAAAAATGGTTATTTTTGTCATGTTTTGCTTTTCAAACTGCTAATTTACTGTTTTTCCGTCAATTGTTCGTGAAATGGTGATAAAGTTTTTGCATTTCATAATTTCGTGATTGTTGGTGACTAAAAACTACAAAGCAGCTCATATGTGTCGCAAGCGTCAGACAAGAGGGCCAAAAAGTCAAAGTTTATTGTTATATAGATGTCTACAGACTGAAAAAACAGGAAATATACGGCATCAGTAAAATTGAACAGAGGGGATTTTTGTCCTTTGATGAGAGACTTAATACGTAGCTATAATTTTAAGTAGAACGCCGTTAGACACTTGTCAAAACGTTGAATATTTTTAGGTAGTAGGCATGCTCAGTAACCCTGAAAAGTTAGCCTCCGAGCAAAATCGCTACCCGATAAAAGGTTCTATTGAGTCTGAAACCTTACGACAGTATAGTTTTTGACTCGAATTTTTGCAGGAAATTATTTTTGGTTGCAACCCACTTTGGTGGCGCTTGTTGGGCGCGTCAAGTTTTCTTTTCAAAAAGAACGCTAAATGTACATCTTTTTTTCAATGCTATTAGTTTTTTGAGTAGAGCGTAGAAATTCTTGCTCCAGATTAAATTAAAAATTTTGTGTAGGCCATTGATCACGTGCCTGTAAGCCCGAAAATGTAGGTACCAAAAACTGCGATTATTTAAATCATGATTTTATGGGTACTTAAAAGATGCGCAGCATCGACTTTTCGTGGAACGGTATTGCAACTATAGGTCTAAAATGACCCAGGTGGTGGTATGAGGCGATTCCGTGATTTTGGTGGTGTAACAGCAGCAACGGTATTTAGAATCTACAGGATGCTCATTAGAGAAATTTATGAAAGTAACATAGGTAGGAATTTTTTGAGATTTCATTTAAAAAAATGATTTTCAAATTTGCCGATGGCTGATTGGTTAAAAATGAAAATGCTTTAGACTAGGTAACTTATAATAATTGCGGGTTAAATTCAACCATGCACTTTTTATGATTTTTGATAATCTGGTCATTCATTTTGCTGATTTTGGTCATTTTTTTGAACGATCTGTGTTTGGGAAACAAACATTTAAAGATGACATATCAAGCATAGATATTGAATGCGTTTTCGATCATTTCTAAGGGTTCTGTTGTCAGTTGTGTTTTATTTGTTCTCAATTTAAACGCTATTTCTGGGGCAGCTTTATGTTAAGCGATAAATATTTTCATAGACAGTTGTCAATATGGCCCAATTTTATGGGCCGTCAACTGTTTATATTGGTTCTATTGGTTTAGGGTGTTTTTAAAGGTTGTTATGAGCCGTTTGAAGATCAATATAAAAATTTGATGATTTTCGGATAAAATTCCACAAAAAATGTGCGCTTTTAGCTTTTCGCAGTTTGGCGTATATTTTTTAGTGAATTTACTGCTGGCATATGTGTTTACCATTTGCTTCAGAAGAATTCTTGATGAAGAAGAAGTAAACATGTCATTTTTTTTTAAATTTTTATTAAAACTATTTTTTAATGGACGGTATATCTAGGACCAAACCGTGAGATTTGCCAAAAATTCAAACATTAGTAATTTTCACGGCATTTTTTCACCTTAAATTTTTTTTTCCTATGAATTTGTGAATAAACGAAACAACATTAACTTTTTTCATGCAGGTGTTTGACTAGTTCTGAATGCTGTTTAAAAAAAAATCATAATGTTCTTTGTATTTTTGTCGTTTTTTTTAATAATTTATTATGAAAATTTTCGCAATCGTCCAAAATTTTTTATTGATGCTTTTGTTGAATTTTCTTGAAATAGCCGATCAGTGTGTGTTATTTTTCTGATATCTTTTTGGATTTCGTATTTTCATGATGGAAGGGTCAATCGAATCGTTTCTGATATTACTGTGAAATTACAACACTTGCTAGTGTGGGTGGGAATGCGTAATTCGATTTGTCCATATTTAAATAGCATGATAAAAGAATGCGCATTAAATTTAAAACACAAAAAAAATAATTGAAATACAAGTTGGGGACAGTGTAAAATCGAGGTTGAAATTTTTTTTTTCGACTTAAACTCGTTTTCTGCGGTTCTACACCCTTTAAACCCCTTACATAGACCATATAACAGTTTGAGGCCTTTAATATGGGCTATTTGACATGTCTATGAAAGATTTATCGCTTAATTAGACAGCTGCCAGAAAAGGTTCTAATGATGAACAATAAACCATCTGCACAACAGACCCTGTTAGAATGATCGAAACGATTGTCGATAGTTATGCTTTGATATGTCTTTTAAATTGTTTGTGTTTGCAACACAGATCGTTCAAAAAAAATTACCAAAATCGCAAATGCAATCCGAGATTGATCATTAAATTCATAAAACGTTCAAATGGTGAAATTTAACCCCTTTTTTTACTGTAAGTTACTTCTTAGTCTAACATCGCCGCAATTCATTTTCCAATAGCATCAATTTTAAAGGGTATTTTAAATGATTTCAAATTTTCTAATGGTTCTTTCTTTCTCTTCATGAGTTCTGTTAGATGCTACAAACCGTGTGCTGTTTACACACAATGCAGGATCGCTCTCCCTACCTGTGTGTCATTTTAGACTATGTTGAATTACCGTTTCCACAAAGTCGATGCCTTGCGCATCTTTTAAGTACCATATCATTGATTTTTAAATAATTCGGTTTTTGGGTACTACATTTTCGGTAACAGCACGTGATCAATGGCCTACACTATTTTTAATTTTAATCTGGAGCGAATTTTACGCTCTACTCAAAACTAGTTAGCATTGAAAAAATGTACATTTAGCTTTTTTTTTGAAAGAAAACTTTGACGCCCAAACAGCGCCACCAAGTGGTTGCCACCAAAAAATATTTCCTGAAAATTTTCGAGGTCAAAACTTATCTTTTCGAAGTTTTTCAGACTCATAGGACCTTTTTATCGGGTAGCTGATTTTTTGCTCGGGAGGCCTAACTTTCAGGGTTTCTGAGCATTTGCTACTACCTAAAAATATTCAACGTTTTGACAATGTCGTAACGGCGTTCTACTTATAATTTAAGCTTACGTATAAGTCTCTCATCAAAGGACAAAAAAGTCCGCTCGTGTTCTAATTTTTACTTGATTTTCCGTTTTTTCCTTGGTTTTTCGTCTTGTAGACATCTGATATGACGGAATAACTTTTGACTTTTTTTTGGCCCTTTGTCTGACGCTTGCGATCAATATGAGCTGCTTTGTTAGTTTTTCAGTCCAAATACCGAAATTATGATATTGCAAAACTTTTATCTACCATTTTCAGAGACAATTGACGAAAACAGTAAATTAGGCGTTTGAAAGTCAAAACAGACAAAAATAACCATTTTTTTTGAAACGTATTCAAAATCTGAATACAATTTTTTTGGTAAATTTTGAGTCTTTTGAACATATATCTCTTAATCACCATATAGGGACAATTGTGCCCTGTAGCTGTTTTGGAGGCTAGCTGATGGTTCGAAATACTCAACTACGGTTTTAGAGCTTTGCGCTCATTTTAAGCATACTTAAGCTGCGGTAGGGTTAAGCAACATTTTTTCCGCTCGTGTTTCATTTGAAATGCTACTTTTTTGTACTTTACAGCCTGTAGACATCTGATATGTTTGAATCACGATAATTTTTTTTTTGGCCCCAAGATTAGACACTTTTCTTTATTTAAGACTATTTTCGAGGGGTTTTACTTGAAAACCGTGAACCCTGATATTGCAAATGTCAAACACTTTTGGCCTATAACTTCGTCCTTGTAACGAATTTATCAATTTTTTTTTTCATTTTTCTTCTAGTCCCTTGTGCCGGTCATTTTGATACCAAAAACTTGAAAATCGGGTCATCATTTTTTTTCGAGCAGATTGAATTTGAAATCACCATACTCTCTTATCATCGCTTTTAGGGTCAAAATATTCAATTCGGTGCATTTTATTGTGATTTACAGCAAATCAAGTCTAATTTAAAAACTACAATTTCCATTCAATAATTATCACAATTAAAGTACCTTCTTATATCAAAATTATAATTTATTTCACAAAACAGCCTAATATCAAAACGTCGAAAAATCCTTTACGGCACAATCGACCATATTACCGGCCTCTGAGACAAAAATCAAAACAAGTCTCAGTCACTAAAATTAAGACAATTTTGCTGCTTCTCATCGTGCCCGGTCATTTTGATACCAAAAACTTGAAAATCGGACTCATCATTTTTTTTTCGAGCATATTGAATTTGAAATCCACCATTAAGGACGCCAAAAGATTTATTAAGTACATTTTTGCTGGGAACGACATCAGTATTGCTTATTCAGAAACTTTGACTTGATTTGAAACAGACGGTGCGATCAAAATCGTAGCACATTTAAAAAAATTTTACATGACCTTCAAAAATCATATTTTGAGTTTGGGGTCGAAATTTGAAAAAAACGCTTCTGGAGGAGTTTATATTTCTTCTGTGCTAGTGTTTGCAAGAATTTGGGTGAATTCCAAAATATAACCTAGGAGGAGTTTTTGATGAGAAAAATGCTAAAAATTNGTTTTGTTTTTGTCTCAGAGGCCGGTAATATGGTCGATTGTGCCGTAAAGGATTTTTCGACGTTTTGATATTAGGCTGTTTTGTGAAATAAATATAAATTTCATTTGAGGATATAAGAAGGTACTTTAATTGTTGATAATTATTGATGGAAAGTAGTGTTTTTAAATTTAGACTTGATTTGCTGTAAATCACAATAAAATGCACGAATTGAATATTTGACCCTAAAAGCGATGATAAGAAGAGTATTGGTTGGATTTCAAATTCAATCTGCTCGAAAAAAAAATGATGACTCCGATTTTGCAGTTTTTGGTAATCAAAAGACGGGCAACACGGGACTAGAAGAAAATCGAAAAAAAATTGATAAATTCGTTACAAGGACGAAGTTATAGGCCAAAAGGTGTTTGACATTTGCAGGATCGAGGAGTTCACGGTTTTTCAAGTAAAACCCCTCCGAAAATAGTCTTAAATAAAGAGAAAAGTGTCTAATCTTGGGGCCAAAAAAATAAATTATCGTGATTCAAATGATCAGAAGTCTACAGGCTGTAAGTACAAAAAAGTAGCATTTTCAAAGAAACACGAGCGGAAAAAAATGTGCTTAACCCTACGCAGCTTAAGTATGCTTAAAATGAGCGCAAAGCTCTAAAACCGTAGTGTGAGTATTTCGAATCATCAGCTGCCTCCAAACAGTACAGGCACAATTGTCCCTATATGGTGATTAAGAGATATATGTGTCATAAAGACTCAAAATTTACCAAAAAAATTGTATTCAGATTTTGAATACGTTTTTCAAAAAAAATGGTTATTTTTGTCATGTTTTGACTTTCAAACTGCCTAATTTACTGTTTTTCGTCAATTGTCCTGAAAATGGTAGATAAAAGTTTGCAATATCATAATTTCGTGTGATTTGGACTGAAAAACTAACAAAGCAGCTCATATTGATTCGCAGCGTCAGACAAGGGGCCAAAAAAAGTCAAAAGTTTATTCGTTCATATCAGTGATGTCTACAAGACGAAAAACCAAGGAAAAAACGGAAAATCAAGTAAAAATTAGAACAGAGCGGACTTTTTTGTCCTTTGATGAGAGACTTAATACGTAAGCTTAAATTTATAAGTAGAACGCGTTAGACATTGTCAAAACGTTGAATATTTTTAGGTAGTAGCAAGCTCAGAAACCCTGAGAGTTAGGCCCCCGAGCAAAAAATCAGCTACCCGATAAAAAGGTCCTATGAGTCTGAAAACTTCGAACAAGTAAGTTTTGACCTCGAAAATTTTCAGGAAATATTTTTTGGTGTGCAACCACTTGGTGGCGCTGTTTTGGGCGTCAAAGTTTTCTTTTCAAAAAGCTAAATGTACATTTTTTTCAATGCTAACTAGTTTTTGAGTAGAGCGTAAAATTCTGCTCCAGATTAAATTAAAAATTTAGTGTAGGCCATTGATCACGTGCTGTCGTACACCGAAATGTAGGTACCCAAAAACTCAATTATTTAAAAATCAATGATTTGGTACTTAATGATCGCGTCACTAAAATTAAGACAATTTTGCTGCTTCTCATCGTGCCCGGTCATTTTGATACCAAAAACTTGAAAATCGGACTCATCATTTTTTTTTCGAGCATATTGAATTTGAAATCCACCATTAAGGACGCCAAAAGATTTATTAAGTACATTTTTGCTGGGAACGACATCAGTATTGCTTATTCAGAAACTTTGACTTGATTTGAAACAGACGGTGCGATCAAAATCGTAGCACATTTAAAAAAATTTTACATGACCTTCAAAAATCATATTTTGAGTTTGGGGTCGAAATTTGAAAAAAACGCTTCTGGAGGAGTTTATATTTCTTCTGTGCTAGTGTTTGCAAGAATTTGGGTGAATTCCAAAATATAACCTAGGAGGAGTTTTTGATGAGAAAAATGCTAAAAATTACAAAAAATAGGTTGTTTTCTGCTAATTCAAAAAAAACTAATGTAATTTAAAAAAAAAAACTTTTGGAGGACCTAAGTTTAGATATCACACGTGGTGTGTTAAGATTTGAGCTGCTTTCAAAATAAACTCAAGGAGGAGATAGATTTTGAAATTTGGTCGAGGAACACCTTGTGTGCATTTTATGACATAATGAACTGTAGAAATGTAGGAACAACCATACCCTAATTGGTCTTTCGCAGAATTGTGGTTAATTTCATATTTAACTCATCAGGAAGTTATCTCTAAGTGTTTTCATATTCTATGAACTATACAAGATTTGTCAAGCAACTTAGATTCGTTGCTTAGCATAAGCTGTCTTTCGGAACCGCCGCGACAAGGAGGCTCGGTAACTATCGCGCATGTGGAATTAACACATGATTAAAAAAAGTCAAAACTGTTTTTTTAATCTCAGTTTATGCTAAGTTTAATTATTTTTAATTAAGTCGACAATATCGAAGAAGATCTCAACGGCCATATAAATTAACGACCGTCGGCTGATAAATCGTGTTTTTTTTTGAAATGTTTGAAATGCGAGAATATGATTGGTCGGCCGCCTAAATTTAAATTTATTTTTTGATTTGCTTCAAATATCCCGCGTTATTTGTATCTTTGAAATAGTCAGGCCCCTCAATCTTAATAATAATTAGACTCTAATAAGTTTTCGTTGACTGCGACTTTGAAGAGCAAAAATTTGAAAATATATAAATAACATAAAATTTTTTATCTTTTTTCAATCAAACACGCCAAAGATAATAATAAATAAAAACAAAAAAAATGAAATTAACAAAAACGTCCACAAGTAGCATAAGCGAGCAAGCCAAGCCAGTGGTTGTTGAAACGTGGCATATCCATTATATCCCCGGGTAACACTAAAAACTTATTTGCCTGTTAAAAGAATTAGGGAATAGAGTTTTAGTGTTACCCGGGGATAAAAATGGATATAAACCAATCAAAAAACTTCATGGACGTTTTTATTACAATATATACCGTGTTATTGTACAGCCCTATATGCTTAGTGATAAAACCAGTGCCAATAATGAGGCTTTGACAGGAGTACAGCGAACAACTTTTACGACAACGGCCGTTCTCGAAAATGACTAATATTAGTCCACAATCTTGTGTCGGGTATCGGAAAAATTACACGTCCCTATCAAAATAATTAGCAGTTTTAAACAAATTAAACAAAAGCAGGATCAATTAGAGGGATTTTTGTAAAATATGCGTTTCATACGTTTTTTGCGATAATAGTATTATCAGTGATCGTTGTTGTTAACAAATCCTACAATTTATAGTATTAACTTCAAATTTCATGTAAAGAGTAAACATAGCAGTAGAATGCAGGCTTTATTGCAAATTACGGACATAATAATCAGGCGCAAATTAAAAAAAAGCTAAGAAAAAATCAAGCTACAGGGGGGCTCGATATCGCTTGCCCAATATCGCCGAATTTGCAATATACGCCGCGGAAACTTAAAAATCGGTGGTCATTTTTGGCTGGGCGGTAAAATCGCCGGCCTGTGCAATAAAGTGTAGTTCTGCTTCAGTTGTGACAACTGGTCGAATTAGATTTGAGAATTCTCATTGATTTTAATGTATGCAAAAGTAAAAAACTCTCATGAACTTTATTTATTTGTGTGTACTTAATGTTAATAAATTCCGCCCCAGGAAATATTGATTGATTTTGGTCGTTTAAACTTTTTTTGGTTATTTTTCGATCAGAGCCATATTTAACAAATCAACCACATTATCTTTTTACTTGTTCTGAAAAATGGCAGAATCCCAAACCTGTCCAGCTTTGTACATGCGAAAAAAACAAATACTTTTCATTCATCACCAAAAATAGTGTGCTTATCCACTTATCTGCCGAAATTAATTTTGCTTTTTAAATTTTCGTCAAATTTTAAGAATTGGTGTTGTCATTTTTTTGGTCATTTTAAAGATTAATGAAATTGTTGCATTAGTCACCGTATTCAGCATATTTAATAATAAATAAAAATATATTCCGACTGGTCAAAAAACGTTAAAAAATGGTTGTTCGTATACGAACTTCGTATAATCTGAAATAATTGTTTTTTTAATTTTATGAACCTAACCAGGTTATTTTTCCACAAGGAAAAAATCTTAAAAGTTCTAAATTGTTGTCTTCATTTCAGACTTTGATTTTTTCAAGATTATGGATAATAATAATAAAATGATATACTAAAAAATTATAAAAGACTTTATATTATAATTAGAGTCTAATAAACTGCATGTTTTTTAAAACAATTGATAATTTTTTGAATTTAGTGGTTTTTCCAAAATTGAATTAGATGAGTTAAATTATTAACTAAATTTGTTTAATTTATACGTCTAAATCATGAAAAAGTGATTAAAGTCTTGTTATTTTAAATTTGCAATTTGCAGATTTTAGGCAAAAAATGAAATGCAGAATAAGTAACAATTAAGCCAATGATTTGAAACAAATCGCCCCCTGAAATTACAATTTTGCCATTCGCCAATAAACTGCGTACGTCGTTTTTACTATACCGTAAAAGTCCTATCCTCAATAACCACATTTTGCAATGAAAGTGTGGACTGGTTTCCATTTGATTTATTATTTTAGCAAGCGGTTTTGATACCACCTAATCCGTATTGAGGTGACTTAACTTTTTCTCAAGTTCTCCAATCGAGTATAAATCAATCTTACAGACTTTTTCGATAGCAAAAATTCCATTGCAGCTATTTATTTATAAATTGAGAAAGTTCGTTTGAGTTAAAAAGTGGGTTATAACAAAACTTTCGGCATGTACCGTTTCACTGCTAACAACTGCAACCCGGAAGGACGAACACATAAGTTTGTTGAAACAGCCAAAATACATTTATCTTGCAAGAAATCTAAAAAATTCTCATAATACTCATATATGATGTATTATACGATGGATCAAGGACCCTTCACTGACAGATCATGGGACTATTTGAAAACTGCGGAATCCGAGCATTTGAATCGTGATTCCTTCCAAAATCTGGACCATGAAATCAGCCTATTCTGCAATCCAGGGTTTTAATTCGGTGCTAGTATCCCGCGTCGTTTGTATCATTCAAATAGTCACGTGTCAACTGAGGGCCCTAATCCTATGAAGTTAATAATAATTTTACTGCAAAAAATGGTGGAAAAAAACTCAAAACCCAGAAAGTTCCCGTCTTTTTTATGTGAATTCGTTATTATTATTTCGTATTTTGGTGCGCATTCAGAAATTGCTCATCCGGAATAGATGCAGATAACTCTGAAAGGGAGTTTCATATGAAATGTTGATGTGAAAGTAAACACCATAACGATTTATCTTAAAAATCGAATTTTCATCAATTTGAGATAATTTCAGAAATATTGGATCTGTGGTTTAAAACACAAATGCGCAGGTTAGTACTGTAATTGAATATCGTCCGCGGTTGGCGTTATGCAATATAATTATTGGCATAAAGTTTATAAAAAAGACATAACATTTATTTATCTACGTTTCACTTTATTTAAGCATCTTCAGGATTAACGTATTTTAAGTCGAAAATTGGCATAAGTATGATTGATTGTTTATAATTATAACAATTGATCATGATTTACGCAAAAATGTTTTTTGATTCATTTTTGTAACATAATTTGAGCATTATACTCGAAAGTTTTTTAGACACAAACAAGATGTCCTCAATAGAACATATTAATCTTTATGGAATGTTATACCATTATTAAGAACCAGCTATTTAGAACATATTGTTCGAGATCGAAATAAATTTTTAAACAAGGATGAATGGAAAATGTTTAAAAGTTCATGCATTCATTACTGCACCCAAAAACATGATTAATTTTCTCGAGAACGAATCCGTTTGAAAGCTGACCACATAGGGCCCTGATTTGAGCTTTAAAAATATTTTTCCGACCACTTTCTTCACTGAACCATCAAAAGAAATAAAGATCTAGCTGGTAATTCCGCATTGAGTTTAAAACTTACTGGTGAAATATGGTGAATAATTTTTTTAATTTCGAACATTTCTAGGCATTCTAAAATATTGTTTTTTGTGATAAAAGTGTTTTATGGACGATATTTGAAAACTTCCAACCCTACACAAAAACTCAATAACAGAAAAATGGAAGCAAAAAACTTCGCGGGATGTTTATGACAGACTTAGAAGCAAGAAGCGTCCTTTACTGTTGGCATTACATGCTACAATTTTAACGATTTTTACGATTTATTTTACAAATACTTAAACTTAGTTCTGAATTAATTTTATTAATTAATAAATCAATCAACTTAAGTTTCATTTATTTCCTTGGAGTGTGGTCTAGTATAGTCCACTTAAGTTGCGATGAACCAAAGATAGCCTCGAGTCTTTTTATTGTTGCGTCCCAACCTAGAGCGCCACCGGCTTACACTGGTGGCCACGCTTGCACTCACACGATTACAAAAAGGTCTATTTAGGATATATAAAAACCAAATCTTGAGATTCAAACAAAAACCTTGAAGTTTTTTATGTATTTGAAACGGCGCAAATCCTTTTTTCAATTTAAGCCCGGAAATTCTAGCCATGTTGGCAGTGAACCAAAATCAAAAATAATATCGGTAAAGGTGAGAAGTCATTTCAGCTATCAAATAGATCAAACCTTATTGTGCATCATCCTTTCAAAAATCTCAAACAGTGGTGGTCTTATTCTCAACAAGCTATTAAATATTGAAACACGAAGACTAATTTTTTCATTTTTAACAGTGCTCAAAAATGCTGTTTAATAAATTAGCCCTGCTTTTGGTTCAAAAGCTGTACGATCGGTTGTTCTACTGTGATGTTTGTTTTTATTATTTTTGCTTTCGCTGGCAGAAAAGTAACTTCTGAGATTAACCACGGTTACCGCTGTAAGCTTCGAAAAATTAAAATGACTCAATTCAAGTTATAAAAAACGTCAAGTGTTCTTAGAAGCAGAAAGGGGCTGATGTTGAAATAAGAAGTGTGAGGCTTTTTGAACATTATTACGGCTAAGATATTCTATTAAAAAGGAGCTCTTCACCTCAAATTAGTTTTTTAAGCCAAATGTCATTTTTTGTCTGATCTGAATAATAACATTTAAGGAAAGGCCATTTTGTGATATTTTTTCAAACGATGTTGAAATTTATCTGAAATTTTTACAATTTTTTCCGCAAGGACGCTATAATTTTTGTTGACAGAAGTTTTTTTTAAGAAACGTATGAAAAAAGTTATTACAAAATGTATGTTACTTAATTATTTTAGACAGTTTTTTATTCCTTCAACAATTCAAACATGAATGTAATCAAAATTAACATTTTACAGGGAGGCCAAGATAATAGCCGAAAGTTTTTCCAACAAAAATTCGGCGATATTTGGCACTTTCGGTAATATGAGGTTTATTCGCAGCCATGTTGAGACAGTCTACAACTATATAGCATCCACTTTTTTACAGACTAACTACTTATGCAAATCAGGTTAAAATAGAATATTTTTTGAACTTTTCCACAATTTTCAGAAGATTTTATATGCAGTTTTTTTATTAAATGATTAAAATGTCCATAATTCCATAACTCTTCCATTTTTCTAGGATCATCCCGTTTTTACATTTTTTGTTTCCATTTTGTTTGAGTTTCCCTTTTGTAAGTTAAACAGAAAGCAAAAAACATATTTTTTATTAAAACTTGGCAAAACTAAATAAAAGCGTATACTCCCAGAATCAAGGAAAGTGTGTTTTTTGTATTTTTTTATAATCTTTTGGCCTTTATGATGAAAACATTAAATGTATAAATTATGATATTTAATTAAATGAATTTGTTTAATGGAATTTTTATGTTTTGAAAAAAAATTTATCCTGTTTTTGCTATGCGATTTTTTTTTTTTATGAAAGACGTTTCGCTTTTATTACATCATCAGTAATGTTTTTTGGACTTAAAGTTTAGAAATAGAACGAGCTTTTATGTGTGCAAAAGTACAATAATACTTTATGAACTTTAAGTTATTTTTGAGTACTTAATGTTTATTAAGTACCAAAAATGATTTAAAGATCATAAAGTATTATTTGCTTTTCCCATTAATATACTGACGGATGAAAGTGTAACACAGTGTGAATTGAACAATAATAAAGGAACATTTTTAAGAGGAAGGGCTTGATTTAAGGGGGTGATGTAAGTTATTTTTGTCATTTGCAAGGCTTCATACGGCTGAACTAATGATAAGAAACAATTACGACACATAGATTGGAAAAATCTATCCTTGAAATAGCAAATTCAATTAACACTCTGGTACAACTCAAGCCAACCATCTTGGTCAACCGCGGTTAAAGTCGAGTAGTATGTTTTTTTAAAAACAATGTTTTAAGAGCTTATATTGAGAAAGTTTTGAGACTCGATGAGAACAGCAAAATTGTCTTAATTTGATTTTTGTCTCAGAGGCCGGTAATATGGTCGATTGTGCCGTAAAGGTTTTCGACGTTTTTGATATTAGGGCTGTTTTGTGAATAACTAAAATTTCATTTGAGGATATAAGAAGGTACTTTAATTGTTGATAATTATTGAATGGAAAGTACAGTGTAGTTTTTTAAATTAGACTTGATTTGCTGTAATCACAATAAAAAGCACGCGAAATTGAATTTTTGACCCTAAAAGCGATGAATAAGAGAGTATTAAGGACGCAAAAGATTTATTAAGTACTTTTTTGCTGGGAACGACATCAGTATTGTCTTATTCAGAAACTTTGACCTGATTTGAAACAGACGGTGCGATCAAAATCGTAAGCACATTTAAAAAAATTTTACATGACCTTCAAAAATCATATTTTGAGTTTGGGGTCGAAATTTGAAAAAACGCTTCTGGAAGGAAGTTTATATTTCTTCTGTGCTAGTGTTTGCAAGAATTTGGGAGTGAATTCAAAATATAACCTAGGAGGAGTTTTTGATGAGAAAAATGCTAAAAATTGCAAAAAATCGGTTGTTTTCTGCTAATTCAAAAAAAAACTAATGTAATTTAAAAAAAAAAGCTTTTTGGAGGACCTAAGTTTAGATATCACACGTGGTGTGTTAAGATTTGGAGCTGCTTTCAAAATAAACTCAGAGGAAGATAGATTTTGAAATTGGTCGAGGAACACCTTGTACTGGTAACGTATTCAGAGTGTATCGGTCAAAGTTATCGAACTAATTATTTTGACAGATTAACGACTACATCTACACATGCTCATCTTAAATTGTCCCATAGTGTCTCTGTTAGGCTGATTTCGCATCCAAAAAGTCAATTCCAGCCACCAGTACTCCCTCAAAGGTGTCGGTGTCGCTGATTTGGGGCTTGCTATGCGATTCTTGACAAACAGCCTGCGGTTATTATCCAAAAACTATTGTAGCTGAAGAACAACTCTTCAAATAAGCCAGGCTTATAAGCCTTCTAAAAACACTCAGTTCGTATCTTCTCCTTCATTTTTCGTCGTTTTATTATTTTTGTGTGACAAGCTCCAAGAAAGCAACAAAAACAGAAA
>SCLH01000561.1:69403-106576 GCA_004367855.1 Oikopleura vanhoeffeni | reverse complement strand
GCTGTACGTCATTCTGAGTGGTATCGGTCAAATGTATATCGATACCTAATTACTCCAGATATAAGACTCATCTACCACATGCGTCATCTTATTGTCCCATAGTGTCTCTGTTAGGCTGATTTCGCATCCAAAAAGTCAATTCCAGCCACCAGTACTCCTCAAAGTGTCGGTGTCGCTGATTTGGGGCTATTGCTATGCGATTCTTGACAAACAGCCTGCGGTTATTATCCAAAAACTATTGTAGCTGAAGAACAACTCTTCAAAATAAGCCAGGCTTATAAGCCTTCTAAAAACACTCAGTTCGTATCTTCTCCTTCATTTTTCGTCGTTTTATTATTTTTGTGTGACAAGCTCCAGAAAAGCAACAAAAACAGAAAAACAAAAACAGTTTGGGAGGCTCTGTCCACAGATATCTTTTAACGCGACTTTTTGGAGAACATTATCGGATCATACGGTATGAGTCATACTGCATATGGAAGCACAAGACTTGTTTGACCATTCACTGAGTTTTTTTTGAAATTTCGATTCGGCGTCTGTTGGGGCCATGTCAAATTTTCATTTTTATTATGAATTTCGACAAAATTTTTAGAAACCAAAAAATTTAAAATTGTCAAAATAATTTTTTCCGATCATATTCAAACACTTTCGAGTTTTGGTGCAACTTTGAACTCAATAGCGTCAAAGAACGAATTAGCGCACTTTCAATTCAATCATTAATAAATCAATAATTTTTGTTTTCTTTTTTGGCTTTTTGGCCGTCAAAGCCAAAATTCGCAAAAACCGTCAGAAGATGTTTGTTTTGTTGTTTTCCTAGGCTGACACAAGAAAAAGTCAAAAAAGGAAGTAAATTAACAGACAAATAGTTTTCAGTGTTTCTCGGGGATTCTTTATTAAATGTTTGTGTGTGTGTGTGTGCGTAGGTGGCAAGTATCAGATAATTTTTTTTTAAATTGATCTTGAAGAGTTATGTTTCAAGCTACAAAAGTTTTTGAATCATAACGCTGCCTTTTTGTCGAGATTCCGCATAGAAAAACCCAAATCAGCGACACCCACATCCTTAACCTTTGGAAGCTTCGCCCACTTAAGTGGTGCAGAAAAATTTAAATCGCTGAAATCGGATGAAAGAAAAGTCCTGGAATTTTATGAATCAAACCCAACATAGAATTTGCCACGAGGAATAAAAAAATGCCAGTTAAAATTTTCTAGGACTTCTCGTTCAAAAAATATTTCATCATTCTGTTATACTATTCTTTCAACATTCCAGAAAAAATCTAAAATGCGCTGTCTGCTTACACAGTTTAAACGATAGATAAAATCTGAGGAACTGAGTTTTTTAAAAAGTATTCTGTGTATCTTTCAAAAAAAATTCCACCATCGGAGCTCTTTTATTTTTTTGTGAGTGATTTTTTAATTTTTGAAAAATATTCGAAAATAAAATATGCTTCGATTTTTTCGTAAGTAGGTTCAAATGAAAACTACGGCAACACTGATCAGAAAGTTGGCTTACGTAAGATAATATTTTGAGGTCTTAGCGGTTAAGTTATAACAAACGTTTTCACTCAGAAGCGTGAATTATAAGTCTGAATATCAGCGTCTTCAAAGTCCTCTTCGGTGAAATACGAATAAGCATTTTTTGACATCAAATGAGGAGATCGGCCAAAAAACTATCTTTTATAACCGACATTTTAACGCTCTCTAGCTGCTAAAAACTGATCGAAAACGAAAATTTGCTGAAAAAATCAACAGATCTTGATTATTTTTATACCACGCTAGGCGATCAGCTGGCTCGATCGGCGATCGTTCCTTTCGATTCCAGTTGTGCTTAAGGGGGTTTCTGAATGTGAAATTCTGTAATTGCTGTAGTTTGTAACCACTTTTCAACAGTCTGTAACTTGTGATTAAAATGATCAAACATGAAAATAAATAAATATATTGTTCTGTAAACACTTTTCATGATTTTTATAACCCAAAAAAATTTTCTCATTAGTAACAAATTCGTAAATCGTTATTACAAAACGAAGTTTTAAAAATGCACAATTTTTGCCCACCAGTCAAAAATCGAGCAGGTAATATACGAATTATTGAAACTTTCAAAATAACACGGAAACATAACAGTCGGCAAAACTGTTGTTAAGAGATAATTAGTTTACGTTCAGGTGATTCGTAAAATGAAAAAAAAAACAAAAAAAAAGACTTTCGTAAACAGTGCAAAATCTCTCTTATATATTATTAAAAATGATTTTATTAAACCGAAAATATTAAGCGAATAAAAGCTTACAAACTGTTGTATGGATTTGTGTCAATTGCATTGATTTCATTGATCAATCAAAGAGCGCGCACCGCTACTCTTGATAAGTCAAGTGTTAATATCATAATAAAAATAAGAAAAAAGTCTTATTTCTTTCAATTATGCAGATAAAAGTTTTCAAACAATATTTCTCCTGCTCAATTTTTCACGGAGAGTTCAATTTGGCATTTATAATTATTAAAGTACGAATTTAAAATTTTTTTTTTTTAACATATCATATTTCGGATAGAAGATATAAAATAGGTAACCGGGGCAAATGCTTTTAGAGTCATAATAGAACATTGCCTCGTTCTAGCCCGATTTTGTTTGATTACTGTTTGATATAGATTATGTTATAGATGTGCATTGTCAGCAAATCTACATTCAGAACCCTCTTTGAAGGGGTAGTGTCTATGTCCACAACGTCGTTGTGCTGAAAAAATGAATATAACTAAATCGACCAAGAAAAAAAGGTTGGTCGGGGTTTCGCAGCGCTATCTGGTGTCTAGCGCCCTCCAGCGAGTATGTGTCATATGCCGTGTCCCTCTGGATAAAATAAAAGAGAAACCGCTTGGAATTTAACTTAAAAATAAATGCAAATGAAATATAGGATTACCTTCTTGGTAATTTTGCTCTAACAAAAATCAGATCTATTGATTTTAACATAATCAAACTGCAGAAGAGAATTCCGCAACGCCAAGAGTTTTGCGCATAACTTTTGTTCTAAGCCTTAAAAAAATTTCGCCCGATTATATTATAAGAGGAGATTCAAGGATAAAACGACTCCGATTAAAAAAAAATTCTATGTCACAAAAAAAAGCCTTGTTCAAAAGACTGAATAAAAAAACACGTTTTCCGGCATACTTCGTTTAAAATCAAAACGAAAAAATTTAATCGATCATATTAAAGATTATTATTCTGCAGTCACTCTCGTTCAAAAATTAATGAAATCGGATGTCAGATTAAACATCCTTGTGCATTTGAAAAGTTCGACTTTGGCACCCTCTTGTGGCTGAACCTACTTTCAAAATCTGCGAGAACTCGACCAAAATTTTTTTTAGGGTCAGTTTAGTATTATATCAAATTTTCAGCCAAACTTTTTGCTGGACACTACCCTTAAGAGCTCGGAATTTTATTTTAACTAAAGATACATTTTTCATTCTCAAAAAATAATTTTTGACAGCGCAAACTGTTTTGCGGTTTTTGGTCAATCACGCTGAAATCGTCTTTAATGAGATAACGAAAAAAAAAAAAATGGTGAAAGTCAAGGCCAGAATCAGTAGATAGATAAAGAAATGATTATGTTAACTCTCTATGTTTTCATGGCAAGTAAGTGATTAACCAAATTTTTGCTGCGTCGGTTTCGACAAATTTTTCTGAAAAATTTACAAATCTGATTTAGTATTTTTTTTAATTTGAGTCTTTGTTCTAAAATGAGACAATTTAATTTAATTTCTGAAATGAGGCGAAAAAACAAAAACAGTTTGGGAGGCTCTGTCCACAGATATCTCTTACGCGACTGTTGGAGATACATTATCGGATCATACGGTATGACTCATACCGTATGAGTCATACTGCATATGGAAGCACAAGACTTGTTTGACAATTCACTGGAGTTTTTTTTTGAAATTTCGATTCGGCGTCTCTTGGGGCCATGTCAAATTTTTATTATGAATTTCGACAAAATTTTTAGAAACCCAAAAAAATTAAAATTAAAATTTAAAATTGTCAAAATAATTTTTTCCGCATATATTCCAACACTTTCGAGGTTTTGGTGCAACTTTGAACTCAATAGCGTCAAAAGAACGAATTAGCGCACTTTCAATTCAATCATTAATAAATCAATAATTTTTGTTTTCTTTTTTTGGCTTTTTTGGCCGTCAAAAGCCAAAATTCGAAAAAACTCGTCAGAAGATGTTTGTTTTGTTGTTTTCTAGGCTGACACAAGAAAAAGTCAAAAAAGGATGTAAATTAACAGACAAAATAGTTTATCAGTGATTCTCGGGGATTCTTATTAAATGTTTGTGTGTGTGCGTAGGTGGCATAGTATCAGATAATTTTTTTTAAATTGATCTTGAAGAGTTATGTTTTCAAGCTACAAAAGTTTTTGAATCATAACCGCTGCCTTTTTGTCGAGATTCCGCATAGNAGCACGAAGGGATTATGACATAATAGGATATGTAGTATAACTGCTAGGAACCACCATACCTTAATTGGTCTTTCGCAGAATTGTGGTTAATTTCATATTTAACTCATCAGGAAGTTATCTCTAAGGTTTTCATATTCTATGAACTATATCAAGATTTGGCAAGCAACTTAGATTCGTTGCTTAGCATAAGCTGTCTTTCGGAACCCCGCGCACAAGAGAGGCTCGGTAACTATCGCGCATGTTGAATTAATACACATGATTATAAAGTCATACAACTGTTTTTTAATCTCAGTTTATGCTAAGTTTAATTATTTTTAATTAAGTCGACAATATCGAAGAAGATCTCAACGGCCATATAAATTAACGACCGTCGGCTGATAAATCGTGTTTTTTTTTGAATGATTTGAAAGTGCGAGAATATGATTGGTCGGCCGCTAAATTTAAATTTATTTTTTGATTTGCTTCAAATATCCGGCGTTATTTGTATCTTTGAAATAGTCAGGCCCTCCATCTTTATAATATATTAGACTCTAATAAGTTTTCGTGTGACGGACTTTGAAGAGCAAAATTTGAAAAATATAAATAACATAAATATTTTATCTTTTTTCAATCAAACACGCCAAAGATAATTAAATAAAAACAAAAAAAATGAAATTTACAAAAACGTCCACAAGTAGCATAAGCGAGCAAGCCAAGCCAGTGGTTGTTGAAACGTGGCATATCCATTATATCCCCGGGTAACACTAAAAACTTATTGCGCTGTTAAAAGAATTAGGGAATAGAGTTTTAGTGTTACCCGGGGATAAAAATGGATATAAACCAATCAAAAAACTTCATGGACGTTTTTATTCTATATTACCCTGTTATTATACAGCCCTAGTTAGTAGATGATAAAACCAGTGCCAATAATGAGGCTTTTACAGGAGTACAGCGAACAACTTTTACGACAACGGCCGTTCTCGAAAATGAACTATATTAAGTCACCAATCTTGTGTCGGTATCGGAAAAATTACACGTCCCTATCAAAATAATAGCAGTTTTAACAAATAAACAAAAGCAGGATCAATTTAGAGGGATTATTTGTAAAATATGCCGTTTCATACGTTTTTTGCGATAATAAGTATTATCAGTGATCGTTGTTGTTAACAAATCCTACAATTTATAGTTATAACTTCAAATTCATGTAAAGAGTAAACATAGCAGTAGAATGCAGGCTTTATTGCAAATTACGGACATAATATCAGGCGCAAATTAAAAAAGTAAGAAAAAATCAAGCTACAGGGGGGCTCGATATCGTTGCTGCCAATATGGACGCCTGATTATTGCAATGATCGTCGGGGAAACTTAAAAATCGGTGGTCATTTTTGGCTGGGCGGTAAAATCGCCGCGCTGTGCAAATAAAGTGTAGTTCTGCTTCAGTTTGTGACAACTGGTCGAATATATTTGAAGGAATTCTCATTGATTTTAATGTATGCAAAAGTAAAAAACTCTCAATGAACTTTATTTATTTGTGTGTACTTAATGTTAATAAATTCCGCCCCAGGAAATGATTGATTTTGGTCGTTTAAACTTTTTTTGGTTATTTTTCGATCAGAGCCATATTTAACAAATCAACCACATTATCTTTTTACTTGTTCTGAAAAATGGCAGAATCCCAACCTGTCCAGCTTTGTACATGCGAAAAAAACAAATACTTTTCATTCATCACCAAAAATGTGTGCTTATCCACTTATCTGCCGAAATTAATTTTGCTTTTTAATTTTCGTCAAATTTTAAGAATTGGTGTTTTGTCATTTTTTGGTCATTTTAAAGATTAATGAAATTGTTGCATTAGTCACCGTATTCAGCATAAATATATAATAAAAATATATCTGGAGCCTACTGGTCAAAAAACGTTAAAAAATGGTTGTTCGTATACGAACTTCGTATAATCTGAAATAATTGTTTTTTTAATTTTATGAACCTAACCAGGTTATTTTTACACAAGGAAAAAATCTTAAAACTTCTAAATTGTTGTCTTCATTTCAGACTTTGATTTTTTCCAAGATTATGGATAATAATAATAAAATGATATACTAAATAATTATAAAAGACTTATTAATTATAATTAGAGTCTAATAACTGCATGTTTTTTAAAACAATTGAAAATTTTTTGAATTTAGTGGTTTTTCCAAAATTGAATTAGATGAGTTAAATTATTAACTAATTTGTTTAATTTACGCTACAGAATCATGAAAAATGTGATTAAGTCTTGTTTTTTTAAAATTGCAATTTGCAGATTTAGGCAAAATTAAAAATGCAGAATAAGTAACAATTAACCAAAGATTTGAACACATGCCCCCTCCCCTGAATTACAATTTTGCATTCGCCAATAAACTGCGTACGTCGTTTTTACTATACGTAAAAAGTCCTATCTAAAATGACCAACATTTTGCAATGAAAGTGTGGACTGGTTTCCATTTGATTTATTATTTTAGCAGCGGTTTTGATACCACCTAATACCGTATTTGAGGTGACTTAAACTTTTTTCTCAAGTTCTCAATCGAGTATAAATCAATCTTACAGACTTTTTCGATAGCAAAAATTCCATTGCAGCTATTTATATTTATAAATTGAGAAAGTTCGTGAGTTAAAACGTGGGTTAAACAAAACTTTCGGCATGTACCGTTTCACCTGCTAACAACTGCAACCCGGAAGGACGAACACATAAGTTTGTTGAACAAGCCAAAATACATTTATTGCAGAAATCTAAAAAATTCTCATAATACTCATATATGATGTATTATACGATGGATCAAGGACCCTTCACTGACAGATCATGGGACTATTTGAAAACTGCGGAATCCGAGCATTTGATCGGTAATTCCTTCCAAATCTACCAATGAAATCAGCCTATTCTGCAATCCAGGGTTTTAATTCAGTGCTAGTATCCCGCGTCGTTTGTATCATTCAAATAGTCACGATGCTGTCAACTGAGGGCCCTAATCCATATGAAGTTAATAATAATTTTACTGCAAAAAATGGTGGAAAAAACTCAAACCCAGAAAGTTCCCGTCTTTTTTATGTGAATTCGTTATTATTATTTCGATGATTGGTGCGCATTCAAGAATTGCTCATCCGGAATAGATGCAGATAACTCTAGAAGGGGGAGTTTACACTATGAAATGTTGATGTGAAAGTAAACACCATAACGATTTATCTTAAAAATCGAATTTGCATCAATTTGAGATAATTTTCAGAAATATTGAATCTGTGGTTTAACACAAATGCGCAGGTTAGTACTGTAATTGAATATCGTCCGCGGTTGGCGTTATGCAATATAATTATTGGCATAAAGTTTATAAAAAGACATAACATTTATTTATCTACGTTTCACTTTATTTAAGCATCTTCAGGATTAACGTATTTTAAGTCGAAAATTGGCATAAAGTATGATTGATTGTTTATAATTATAAACAATTGATCATGATTTACGCAAAAATGTTTTTTGATTCATTATTGTAACATAATTTGAGCATTATACTCGAAAGTTTTTTAGACAACAAACAAGATGTCCTCAATAGAACATATTAATCTTTATGGAATGTTATACCATTATTAAGAACCAGCTATTTAGAACATATTGTTCGAGATCGAAATAAATTTTTAAACAAGGATGAATGGAAAATGTTTAAAAGTTCATGCATTCATTACTGCACCCAAAAACATGATTAATTTTCTCGGAACGAATCCGTTTGAAAGCTGACCACATAGGGCCCTGATTTGAGCTTTAAAAATATTTTTCCGACCACTTTCTTCACTGAACCATCAAAAGAAATAAAAGATCTAGCTGGTAATTCCGCATTGAGTTTAAAAACTTCCTGGTGAAATATGGTGAATAATTTTTTTAATTTCGAACATTTCTAGCATTCTAAAATATTGTTTTTTGTGATAAAGTGTTTTATGGACGATATTAAAAACTTCCAAACCTACACAAATAATACACATCATAGACAAGAAGGAAGCAAAAACTTCGGGGATGTTTATGACAGACTTAGAGCAAGAAGCGTCCTTAACTCGTTGGCATATACATGCTACAATATAACGATTTTTACGATTTATTTTACAAATACTTAAACTTAGTTCTGAAATTAATTTTATAATTAATAAATCAATCAACTAAAGTTTCATTTATTCCCTGGAGTGTGGAGTCTAGTATAGTCCACTTAAGTTGGCGATGAACCAAAGATAGCCTCGAGTCTTTTTATTGTTGCGTCCCAACCTAGAGCGCCACCGGCTTACACTGGCCACGCTTGCACTCACACGATTAAAAAAGGTCTATTTAGGATATATAAAAACCAAATTCTTGAGATTCAAACAAAAACCTTGAAGTTTTTTATGTATTTGAAACGGCGCAAATCCTTTTTTCAATTTAAGCCCGGAAATTCTAGCCATGTTGGCAGTGAACCAAAATCAAAATAATATAGGTAAAGGTGAGAAGTCATTTCAGCTATCAAATAGATCAAACCTTATTGTGCATCATCCTTTCAAAAATCTCAAACAGTGGTGGTCTTATTCTCAACAAGCTATTAAATATTTGAAACACGAAGACTTATTTTTTTCATTTACAGAATGCTCAAAAATGCTGTTTAATAAATTAGACCTGCTTTTGGTTCAAAAGCTGTACGATCGGTTGTTCTACCTGTGATGTTTTGTTTTTAATTTTTGCTTTCGCTGGCAGAAAGTAACTTCTGAGATTAACCACGGTTACCGCTGTAAGCTTCGAAAAATTAAAATGACTCAATTCAAGTTATAAAAAACGTCAAGTGTTCTTAGAAGCAGAAAGGGGCTGATGTTGAAATAAGAGTGTGAGGCATTTTGAACATTATTACGGCTAAGATATTCCTATTAAAAAGGAGCTCTTCACCTCAAATTATTTTTTAAGCCAAATGTCACATTTTTGTTCTGATCTGAATAATAACATTTAAGGAAAGGCCAATTTTGTGATATTTTGTCAAACGATGTTGAAATTTATCTGAAATTTTTTTTACAATTTTTTCGCAAGGCGGCTATAATTTTGACAGAAGTTTTTTTAAAGAAACGTATGAAAAAAGTTATTCACAAAATGTATGTTACTTAAATATTTTAGACAGTTTTATTCCTCACATCAACATTCAAAAATATGAATGTACACAAATTAACATTTACAGGGAGGCCAAATATAGCCGAAAGTTTTTCCCAACAAAAATTCGGCGATATTGGCACTTTCGGTAATATGAGGTTTATTCGCAGCCATGTTGGAGCACACTACAACACTATATAGCATCCACTTTTTTACGACTAACTACTTATCAAATCAGGTTAAATAAAATTGAACTTTCCGAAAAATTTTGAGAAGATCATTTGCATTGTTTTTTATTTAAATGATTAAAATGTCCATAATTCCATAACTCTTCCATCTTATTTTTCTAGGATCACCCGTTTTTACATTTTTTGTTTCCATTTTTGTTGAGTTTCCCTTTTGTAAGTTAAACAGAAAGCAAAAAACATATTTTTTATTAAAACTTGGCAAAACTAATAAAAAGCGTATACTCCCAGAATCAAGGGAAAGTGTGTTTTTGTACTTATTTTTATAAATCTTTTGGCCTTTATGATGAAAACATTAAATGTATAAATTATGATATTTAAATAATGAATTTTGTTAATGGAATTTTTATGTTTTGAAAAAAAATTTATCCTGTTTTTGCTATGCGATTTTTTTTTTTATATGAAAGACGTTTCGCTTTTATTACATCATCAGATGTTTTTTGGACTTAAAGTTTAGAAATAGACGAGCTTTTATGTGTGCAAAAGTACAATAATACTTTATGAACTTTAATTATTTTTGAGAACTTAATGTTTATTAAGTACTAAAAATGATTAAAAGATCATAAAGTATATTTGCTTTTGCCCATTAAATACTGACGGCATGAAAGTGTACACAAGTGTGAATTGAACAATAATAAAGGAACATTTTTAAGAGGAAGGGCTTGATTTAAGGGGGTGATGTAAGTTATTTTTGTCATTTGCAAGGCTTCATACGGCTGAACTAATGATAAGACAATTAGGACACATAGATTGGAAAAATCTATCCTTGAAATAGCAAATTTCAATTAACACTCTGGTACAACAAGCCAACCATCTTGGTCAACCCGCGGTTAAAGTCCGAGGTGTTGTTTTTAAAACAATGTTTTAGAGCTTATATGAGAAAGTTTTGAGACTCGATGAGAAGCAGCAAAATTGTCTTAATTTGATTTTTGTCTCAGAGGCCGGTAATATGGTCGATTGTGCCGTAAAGGATTTTTCGACGTTTTTGATATTAGGAGGCGTGTTTTGTGAAATAAATATAAATTCATTTGAGGATATAAGAAGGTACTTTAATTGTTGATAATTATTGAATGGAAGTATCAGTGTGTTTTTTAAATTAGACTTGATTTGCTGTAATCACAATAAAATGCCCGAAATTGAATTGACAAAGCGATAATAAAGAAGTATTAAGGACGCAAAAGCAAAAATATTTAAGTACTTTTTTGCTGGGAACGACATCAGTATGCTTATTCAGAAACTTTGACCTGATTGAAACAGAGCGTGCGATCAAAATCGTAGCACATTTAAAAAAATTTTACATGACCTTCAAAAATCATATTTTGAGTTTGGGGGTCGAAATTTGAAAAAAACGCTCTGGAAGGAGTTTATATTCTTCTGTGCTAGTGTTTGCAAGATTTCAGGAGCTATGAATTCCAAAAATATAACCTAGGAGGAGTTTTGATGGAGAAAATGCTAAAATTGCAAAAAATCGGTTGTTTTCTGCTAAAACAAAAAAAACTAATGTAATTTAAAAAAATAAAGCTTTTGGAGGACCTAGAGTTTAGATATCACACGTGGTGTGTTAAGAATTTGGAGCTGCTTTCAAAATAAACTCGACTGGAGATGAGATTTTGAAATTGGTCGAGGAACACTTGTACTGGTACACGTATTTCAGAGTGTATCGGTCAAAGTTATCGACTAATTATTTTGACAAGATTCAGATCTACATCTACAACATGCTCATCTTAATATTGTCCCATAGTGTCTCTGTTAGGCTGATTTCGCATCCAAAAAGTCAATTCCAGCCACCAGTACTCCCTCAAGGCTGTCGCTGATGGTGGCTGATTGGGCTGATGCGATTCTTGACAAACAGCCTGCGGTTATTATCCAAAAACTATTGTAGCTGAAGAACAACTCTTCAAAATAAGCCAGGCTTATAAACCTTCTAAAAACACTCAGTTCGTATCTTCTCCTTCATTTTTCGTCGTTTATTATTTTTGTGTGACAAGCTCCAGAAAAAAAGCAACAAAAACAGAAAACAAAAACAGTTTGGGAGGCTCTGTCCACAGATATCTTCTTATACGCGACTTTTTGGAGAACATTATCGGATCATACGGTATGAGTCATACTGCATATGGAAGCACAAGACTTGTTTGACCATTCACTGAGTTTTTTTTGAAATTTCGATTCGGCGTCTGTTGGGGCCATGTCAAATTTTCATTTTTATTATGAATTTCGACAAAATTTTTAGAAACAAAAAATTTAAAATTGTCAATAATATTTTTTCCGCATAATATTCAAACACTTTCGAGGTTTTGGTGCAACTTTGAACTCAATAGCGTCAAAGAACGATTAGCGCACTTTCAATTCAATCATTAATAAATCAATAATTTTTGTTTTCTTTTTTGGCTTTTTGGCCGTCAAAGCCAAAATTCGAAAAAACTCGTCAGAAGATGTTTGTTTTGTTGTTTTCCTAGGCTGACACAAGAAAAAGTCAAAAAAGGAAGTAAATTAACAGACAAATAGTTTAGCATGTTTCTCGGGGATTCTTTATTAAATGTTTGTGTGTGTGTGTGTGCGTAGGTGGCATAGTATCAGAATATTTTTTTTAAATTGATCTTGAAGAGTTATGTTTCAAGCTACAAAAGTTTTTGAATCATAACGCTGCCTTTTTGTCGAGATTCCGCGAGAAAACCCAAATCAGCGACACCCACATCCTTAACCTTTGGAAGCTTCGCACACTTAAGTGGTGCAGAAAAATTTAAATCCGCTGAAATCGGATAAAAGAAAAGTCCTGGAATTTTATGAACAAACCCAACATAGAATTTGCCACGAGGAATAAAAAAATGCCAGTTAAAATTTTCTAGGACTTCTCGTTCAAAAAATATTTCATCTTACTTTTTTAACAATTCTTCTCAAAAGAAAAAATCTAAAATGCGTGCTGCTTACACAGTTTAAACGATAGATAAAATCTGAGGAACTGAGTTTTTTAAAAAAGTATTCTGTGTATCTTTCAAAAAAAATTCCACCATCGGAGCTCTTTTTATTTTTTGTGACGTGATTTTTTAATTTTTGAAAATATTCGAAAATAAAATATGCTTCGATTTTTTCGTAAGTAGGTTCAAATGAAAACTACGCAGACCAACACTGATCAGAAAGTTGGCTTACGTCAAGATAATATTTTGAGGTCTTAGCGGTTAAGTTATAACAAACGTTCTTCCTCAGAAGCGGAATTATAAGTCTGAATATCAGCGTCTTCAAAGTCCTCTTCGGTGAAATAAGGCATTTTTTGACATCAAATGAGGAGATCAGCAAAAAACTATCTTTTATAACCGACATTTTAACGCTCTGTAGCTGCTAAAAACTGATCGAAAACGAAAATTTGCTGAAAAAAATCAAACAGATGCTTGATTATCTTTATACCACGCTAGGCGATCAGCTGGCTCGATCGGCGATCGTTCCTTTCGATTCCAGTTTGTGCTTAAGGGGGTTATGTACGCAAATAGATTTTCCTTAAAAATTTTCTCCCCACTAATTCGGCCAAAAAAATAAGAATGAGCTTGGTCTTAGACTTTTTCGATCACTGGTTTGCTCACCAGGTGGCGTTGAAGTGCAAATTCTAGGGCATGTTATAACTGCTCTCCAGGCTAACCTGCAAGCCCAAATTACTTATTATTATCCTTATAACTAGAGATTTAGTGAATCTAGCGTATGGCAAAGCGAAAAACATTTTTGTCATCTGGTACAGTAGATAACCTGAAAAAAATGAAAAAAAACATATTTTTCATTTTTTCAAACGCTCTCCACTAGGCGGTGTTGAACTTGAGATCAAAAAGTGTTGCCAATCAAATTTTCCAGAACCTCAACTAGTGTTTGGCCGAGCAAAAATATTCTCAAATAATTATTTCTAGAATTATTTTATTTTGAAATGTTGGAAAAAAAATTTTTTTGACAAAANACCCAGATGTCCTCAGAGCGTTCCTAGAGTTTCAATATTACCCAGATGTCCTCGGAGCGTTTCTGCAGTTTCAATATTACCCAGATGTCCTCAGAGCGTTCCTAGAGTTTCAATATTACCCAGATATCCTCGGAGCGTTACCAAACCACAAATCCTGCCTCTTCAAAGATTAAAGTTTTCTCCCGAGAATTTACTTTTACCTGGATGTCCTCAGAGCGTTGTTAATCAATATAATGCTGGAAAAGTGCGCGTTTTTAAAGTCAAAATGATCACAATTTACAGGTGGGAAGAAAATAATTTTGGAGGTATGAAAGTGCGCGAAAAAGAAAGTACGCAATCTGCGTTTTAGCAGACAAAAATTAATTGATTTTAAAAAATTATTAAGTGGGCGAAAGTTAATGTATTTAAAAAAATTGCCTTCATCAAAATAATGTGAAATAGCGATGGTTATTTTGGCCGTTTAAATTTGGCCGAAGGATTCGAATAAAAATTGCCTCGGTTTTTCGACGCTCGTAATATGAGCCAAATCTTTGTTGCAGAACTCTGAAGTGTTGCATGAATAATTTATCTCAAAGTTTTTGTCTGACTCTAACACCATCAGACGGTCTGAAATTTTCATTTTCGAACTGGGTAAGACGGGTGATGTACTTAGGACAAGAGTGAATGTGGTAATAAATGCCTTTGGCAGAAGAGTGGTTTCTATGTTCTTGAGCCCTCGCTCTGATAGTACGGGCTGTCATGCCTAAATAGTGACTAAGACAAAGGCGATATTGTAGTTAAAAAATGCGTGGGCGTTCTAAATGACGTCATAATTTGAAAAATGTTTCATTTTAATAAAGAAATTTACAATACGTTCAATACGTAAAATATCAAAATGTGCATAATAACGTACTCGATCAACGCTATCAAATAGAAATTTTCAGCTCGAAATATGACGTCATTCATGATGCACCCGATGTTATTCATAATAAAAATCTCAAATGCCCACGCAATTTCGGCGATATTGCTTCTTTCCAAATCACTGTTTAAAAATAAAACGTCATATATTAGTTAAGACACACATTTTCAAAAAAACTCGGCTTTTATTTCCACGTGGCCATCCAGAAGCTGACAAAAATGAAAACTTTTCTTGTACAGTATTTCATATTTTAGCTAGCGAGGGAAGTTTCAGAAAGCACCTGATCAAACGCAGGATGATTGGCTCTCTTCAATAATCTTGTGATCATGTTGTTCTATCTCATTGCTTATTGGTCGGTGTCGTTTGTTTTTTGGACTTTGCTTGCAAGTTAAAATACCCTGTAAAGTTTATCTGACCAAAAAAGAGTTTTTCAATGAATAAAAATTGACATTTACGTTAAACGTTTACATTATTTGCTAACTCAATTTATTTCAAAAAATTTCGTAAAATTTTACGTTATTCTGATGACGTAAACTGACGTGAAAATCTAATTGTCGCCATTTGTTGGTTTTGTATGAAAAATTCAATATGTCGTCAATAAATATCCAGTTATTTTTCATCGGAGTCAAATGAAATTTACATTTAGAACAAAGTCAGTATTTTAGAGTTTTTGGGTATAAGTTATACCGTATAACGATATCGTTGCTAAATTCACCTCATGCTATTTTGCTGATTTAGCTGCTCAATCTTTATTATGTCCCTACACGTAAATCAATCTTATTCTCGGAAGAAAACACACCATTTGAATATTATTCTTAAGAATAAAGAGTTAATCTAAAGAGTTAATAACTTACGGAAAGTTACTTTTTATCTCGTGTCAAGAGATTTTTCAAAGGTAAACCGAAAAGTATTTACAAAAACAGTAGTAGCAACAAAACAATAAGGAGGAATTGTTTCTCACAAAAGCTTGGTGCAAAATTTGATATATTGATCTCCACCCCGTTACGGGGTCCCCGTATGCGATCCAAAATATTCACTTATATCATACTTAATTCGCGGAAACGTCTCGCTCGATTGCTATTGCAGAATCTCCAATGCAGATTAGCAGTTCAGCAAATCAGCCAACGTTTCTGAATAAGAATTGAGGTATCGATTCGATGATTGGCGACTTTCGTAATATATTTCTTAATAACTGATAATTATATTAATGGAAAATTTTTCGGTTGATCACTGGAAGGTGAAGTTTAAAAATCTGAATCAACCGTTTCAAATTTTGTATTTTTTATGGCAGTGCGTGCGCCTGAGATGAAAAAATTTGGTCATAGAGCCAATGACCAACCGTAACTTCCCTTTTGATAGTCCAAAGTTAAAGTTTCTTAACAATATTATACTATCCCTGTGTTTTTATAATAAAACTGAAAACTGCATGTTACAAAAAGTAATAAATACTATATGAATGGCTTAACCAAAATTAAGAATCGTCATTCGCAAAACTTCAAGAAATCCATATTTTTTATTTTAGTACTATTAAGTTCAAAGAAATTTCCTGAAACAGTGTTCAGAAATACATAAGTTAGTAAATTAATAATATACATATTGTTTGTAGGACAAAGTATTTCGAAAAGTCCAAAAGTGGTCGGAGCGGAAAAAATTTTCGGCATAAAACTACCCTAGGTCCTAAAATTTCAGATTTATTGGTCCTTTTCATCAAGCGCCTAGTTTTTCCGCGGGAACTCTAATTATTTGACTTCTATAGTGAGGTTCTCTAAGTACCTTTTCATGATCGAAATTTGGATTGTTATAACTTATAACTCTCAAACAAATTGTTATTGAAAGTATTTATTTAGTACACAAGAACTTATGCAGTGTACACCGTTCTCCTAAGTGGTTTTGTATTCTAACGAAAGAAAAGGTGATAATTTTATAAGAAAATTTTGCACCGGGTACATCACTCTGTTAACCCCCTCACACCCTTTGACTATCTAAAGGCAAAAAAATTTTCGGGAGTCAAAACGGCGCAGAAATAACATCGTCCCAGACCTACAATTCTAATATGTCATAGAATTTGCAATTTTATTTCCAAAAATATTGTTGAAAATTTTATACGATGAGCCGTTCTAAAAATATTTCTTCCTACNAAATAAAATTGCGAAACTTTTGACCAATTTCTAGAAATTTCCAAAAAATATCGTTTCGGACTTGCATAAAAACGACATAATTTAGATATGTATCATTTCAGTAATAAAAAAACAACTCGCAAGAAAATAATTCTAAATGAAAGTAATTTCAATATTAATGTTGTTCAGATTTTTGCGCCTTTTTCAATATTTCAATTTTTAGCCTAATCAATATCATAACTGTCGCGCGATTTATTCAGCATGAAATAGGATTGGGAAAAATTATTTTAAAATAATTATTTAAAATTTCCTTGGTTCAAAAGTTTATAAGATAATAGAGAAGGAATTTGATGAAAAGAGAAAGAAACGCATGTGCCGTTCGGTGAGGTATAACTTTTTTTTGTAAATATCTCATTTTGCCTATATTTACTATTAGGCAAGGATTTTCAAAGTAATTTTTCGAGCGATTAAGATGATTATAAAAATATGCTTGGTTGCCAAATGTAGAGAATTTTTTTCTGATCATATTCGCATGTATGTGGATTTTTGGATCGTGGATATTGATGGTTTTATACTGCATGAAATAAGTGATGACAGCAATTAGGTTTTATGCATTTAAAGGTTTGATTGATTTAATCATTTTCCAGAAATGAATCAATTTTGACTTTTCAAGGTGACGGACTACATATTACAATTGGGAAAAATAAACGTTCACTCAATTCTCACAAAGATATTTGGTTTTAAAACGCCTTTATTTTTCCCCAGCACATTATTGGAAGCACCCACATCCCCTTAAGGGATTGGGTGCTTCCAGCATATGCTCGGAAAAATACGCTGTTTTTAAACTCAAATATCTTTTGTGAGAATTTGAGTGAACGTTTTATTTTTTCAATTGTATTATTGCAGTCCGTAACCTTACCCCCTCACACTCAAACGCCATTCGGGGGGACGCGAGATTTTTTAATCCTTTAAAACGAGACAGAAATAATAATTCAACAGAACTTTCAATTCAAATGTGTCATTAGAGCTCGCAATTCTTTTTCTAGTATGGTTTTAAAAATTGATACGACTAGTAGTTCAGAAGATATTTTTTTCCTACTTTTTTTTGGATTTCGCCTAATTTTCGGTAAAAATTCCTAGCGTAATACGACACATTTAAAATCAAATTTCTGAGGAGACTCAGATTTAGGAAATTATTTTGAGGTGCTCCTGGTACTATTATTTTTTTCTCTGGTTCTTCAGTGAGAGTTTATTTTCCTGAAGTGATTTCTCATTAATTCGAAAATTAAAAAAACACATAATTGCTGCTGCGAATAATTTGATTTTTGATTTGAATCGTATTGATTTTAGGTTAGATCGATGCAAGCGACAAAGAGACAGCTGAAGATTATCATGCCGGTAATGCAAGCTTCAGGCGGACCCCGCATACTCAGGTTTTGTCCTTTTTTTAGTGGCTGAACACTTAATCTAATAACTTTATTTTTATCCTCAAAAAATAGGTGCTTACAAGTTCCGAAATGTTATTTTTTGGCCAACAGGGAAAAAAGGAGCGCAGTGCATCATGTTCTAGATAATGGAGAGAGATATTTTAATCAGAGAACATATTCAGAGGCCAGGTTGAGTTATTTATATACAATTTGCGTTTCTATGGAAGAAATCGTTTTTTTGAAAAAAATGAAAGTTGAATTTTATGGCGATATATTGATCCAAAGATATTAAAATTTTTTGAAACTTTTTTCATTATTCTCCAATTCACCCGTGATGAGCCTTCAAAGTTCAAGTCAAAACTATTCTATATTCCATTTGTTTCTGCATTTTGTGCGTGCATTTTGAAGCTAACGGAAGGATACGAAATTTGTTTTTTCAGGACTAATTCAAGATAAGCTATTTAAAATTTTACAAGATCATATTTGAATAGCCATGTTCTACTTAATCTGTTGTAATTCATATGTAATTTTTGAAAATGTATGGTTTCCGATGATTTACCTGAAACTTAAACACTCTATTTTTTCTTGCATTTCTCGAGCAAAACAGAATGAAAAATTTTGAAAAAAATTATTGGCTTCAATTTTAAATCTAGCCTTGATCTCGGGCAGCGAAAATAATGAATATTCTATTGCTTGATTATCTCCGCAATAACCGGCTCAAAGTGGGTCCCCGAATGGCGTTTTTGGGTGTGAGGGGGAATTTCAATGTTGAGGTGTAGGGAGTTAGAAAGTCAATAAATTTGATTAATTTTTATTAAATATTATTACATCAATCTTTAAATGCATGAAACTAATTGCTGGTATTTCTTTCCATGAAGTATACGTATACTGTATACCGGTAGATCCAGTATTCCAAAAATCACTAATGGCCGATATTAATGCGTCAGAAAAAATCTTACCAATCGCAACTAAAAATATTTTTATGAATTTCATTCTTAATTCGCCGAAATTATTTTTGAAAATTCTTTGCTATAGTTAATATAGGCAAAATGTAATTATTTTCAAATAAAAAGTATACCTTCACGAATGTACATGCCGATTTTTGCTCTTCTTCATAAATCATTTCTCGTTATCTTATTTAACTTTTTGACTAAAAAATTTTAATTAACTTCTTATATTTTCGCAATCACTTATTTTTTTGATTAATGCGTGCCATTTATTACATTGAGAGGCAAAAAATTGAAATATTGAAAAAGCGTCCATAAAATTGTACAATGTATAATTATTGATACTTTCATTTAGTGGGTAATTTTTGTGCTGTAGGTTTATTAATTTTTTGTATTCTGGGACTATCCAATCTGTGGAATGAGTAAATACAAAAATTATTTATTGCAAGCAATCCGTAGCTTCTGAACTAGTATTGGATAGGAAAAAACTTTTTTGTTGCAATCATTTCTCATGTGCGATGGTCGTAACAAGAAAACAATACCGAATTTGAGAACCGTGGTCTAAAGATCAACTACTGCACGCACAATCCCCTTAATCTGTAGACTTTTAGACATGTCTGTACCCGAACTCTATTTTAGCCATACTAGTTGCCTCCTTTAAACTCGTCATCATGAGGCAAAGTTTCATTATCAACTTATTTTTCAATAGCTATAAATTCAGCTTTTCTTACAAATGAAAACAAAATTAAATTTTAAACGAATGTAAGGGCAAGTTTAATAGATAAAAAACAAAAGTGCGGAAAGTTGCTAAAAGTGCGATAAAAAGTTAATAATAAGAAGAAATTAACCTTATTTATATTTGCAATTACGTGATATAAAACTTCAAATGATTTTCATCGATTGTCTGAAATATTATCATGTTTTCAACGAAATTCTTCTAGTGAAAGACTCTCAATTATTGTTCAATATCTTTTTTTGTATAACAAGAGACATAGTCCGCCTAGCATACCGCAAACTTTCATTTCTAATTAATTATTTTTCGGAAGTTTTGATCCTCCAGAAAATCTCTTTTTACCGGAGGCCATTTTCAAAATAATACAACGAGAATCTTGAATTGAAAAACTCATCGGTATAATTATTGATTATCTAAAACCATTGTACCGATAAGGATATTTTAGAAAAGTTCTTCAAATTACATAAAAAAAACATTGGGATGAACTTCCAGACGCTTTTAAGACTCTTCATTCTCATTACCATTAATGTCCGATAATATGGTGACGAATAATTCAAAAATAGGTTTGAATTGTCATAAATAATCCCTTATTTCTCGAAAAATAAATCACGTTGAGTGTTTGGAATATATTATCGTGTATCAAACTCTTATAATTAGGTGTTAATTAGCCCAAAAAATTTTTTCGGCGTAATTTGATCCTAGTTTTTTACGTTTCCAAACCTTATCTTTCCTATCTTTGGAAGGCTAGTGATCGCTGTTGGACTTTGGTGTAATGGGAAAAAAGTCTTAAAACTTCTAAAAAAACCACGTTCACTTATTTCAAAAATGATTTAAGCCAATTTTTGGAAAAAACAGTACTACTTTTACCAACCGTATTCCTTAAATATACGGTCACGTGATTATTTTTGAAGCTTATGATGTATGGAAAAAATGTCTTAGAATTTATTTCTGATCACGATGAAGGTTTAATTTTGGATTTAAAAAAATTTTGCAAAAATAGTCTGTAATACAGGGTAAAAATTTTCAAAAAAAAACGCACAAACGTCATTGTTTCAAAGTTTATCGATAACTTTATAACTGATCTTGTCATTATTGATTAAGCGTCATAAAATGCGATTAAATGGTGTGCGGCAACTAGTTGGCTAAAATCGAGTCTACGAGTTAAGGAGTCGGAGCATTTTTTCCGGTGAAAAAACACTTTTTTATAAATTTTCTCAAAAGTTTTATAATCAGAGGAAAATTTGCTATCAGATCCATTCGAGTAAATGTATTTGCAGCGATTGCTTCAATGCTTAATTTTCAGTTGAAAATTTTCAAAAAATATTTTTTTCAGTTTTAAATATTAAGCTGAAATACATAAAAATTTAGTTTATTTGTGGTAGGAATTTCAACAAATATCAGATACTAAATATTATTCAAATACAGTTATCATTAAATAAATCTCGAATACATATAACTCTGAGTTTTCAATCAAATGAAAATACAGAAAAGGTCATATATCTATATTTCCCTTTATTTTAAAACATTTTGTTTAGCGTATTTCTTTTCCGATTTAATGATAAAATATCAAAACAGCTGGTTTAAACCGATTTCAGAAATGCCTGAGATGGTAAGATAGTAAATCGGCGAAATAGTTAATCGGCTACGGTGACCGATTCGTAGTCAGACCGAAAATTGTAGCCAAAAATTTTGGTAGATCGGCTACCGTTGGCTAATAAACTTTAAAAATTGTAAATCGACTATTCTTTGAATTTAAATCGGCTACCAAAATAATTTAATGCGAAAATTATTAAATCGGCTACCGTTCACTGAAAGATTTGAAAAAAGTGAATCGGCTATTGTTTAAAAGTTACTCATTTCGAATATAGGTATAATATAGCCGATTTAACAGTTAGCTAATTTTGATAGCCGATTTACTTTTTAGTTTAAACTTGACACCCTTGTTAATACCTGAGCGAAAAATTTATTCGGATCAGAAAAACAATTAAAGTATGAAATTAAGGTACGGATAAATTTTTCTTGAGATTTTTTTTGAAAAAGTCAAAAATTTCAAGTTTATTGATCGGCTATTTCAAACGGTTATTTAAACTCTAAGTAATTGCTTACGATTTCTCCAAGAAAAATTTTTGTTCTAAAAGCAATATTTTTCTACGGATTACAATTTGGAAAATAGTTCATGGGATGTTTAGCAAAAATAGTTTTGCCATTCCTACCTTACATAACCGTCTCATGGCCCTATTAAAAAAATCTGCTAAATCTCTTTTAGGGCCTAATATCNCCTATTCACACTTTTGTGAATATCCCGGCCCTACTACTTAAAAACACACTACGTTTCCTAATCAGGGCCGAGATATTCACAAAAGTGTGAATAGGGGATATATAAAGCCAAACAAAGTGTTGACTATTTTTTTGTAGTATTCTTATGACGCAAAAAATAATAAAATAATTTATAGCAAAAGTACAGTACGTTACGTACTAAGAAAGGAAGGATTTACGATACTGACGTTTTCGGAAGGTATTATTGCAAACGGATATTTGTAACGTAAAATGGAAATAACAGATAACCGAGGTTTTTTCTATTTAACAAAAAATCTAAATAAACAAAAAAAATGTCATGGTTCCACAAATGGAATTGTCGGCAGCACGTTGTAGTTATTGTACAAAAGCGATAAGGATTACACACTTGTCTTTTACTTGTCAGTTCACTATAAGAACACCAGACATATTGAGGTTTTGGACCGATGAAACTTTCGAGTACTAAATAAGAGTTTTTAACAAAAAAAAAATGTAAGGCAGAATTTGAAAGCAAACAAAATTATCAAAAAAAGGAAATTTTTGCGGGGAATTAAATGATTTTAAGGTTTTTATGTTTGAAACTGCCAAATTTTTAGAGAGCCCAATTTTTCCTAATCTAAGATTATTTTTATTGTAAAAACGAGTTCATTTAAAAACAGCAGAGAACATGATATCAATGTCAGAACGTGTGAAGGCGTATATATTCTTTATACAAATTTCTAATAAACTCTTTTTTTTAATTTCTGTACTGAAAATTCAGAAAAATTTGTGATATGTTTTTAAATGTATTTTACTTAACTGTAGCATATTTCACTGTCAGGCCAAAGTAAAATGAAAAATGCAAATTTTTATTCTTACGTTCTGCCGACAAGGTGGCTCAAAATTTTTGAGCACACTGAAATCAGACATAATTATTGCGAAAGTAAATCATACTTTATAAACTTTATTTATTTGTGTTTACTTACAGTATGTATTTTTTTTCGTTCGAACAAAAAATAATGATTCGGGAGAATTCTCCCCAAATTATAGATGATTCTCCCTGACACTTAGGACTCTGTTCGCACTAAAAAAACACATACTGTAATGATTATTATTTACGCCCCAAAGCTCATAGGCTATGAGTCATAGCTCGGGTGAAGCTTTATAAAGCAGGGTTCAGATTGTTCTCTGGCAAATTTTTTTAAATATCATGCAACATGTAACTAAGTGAATTCTGAAAATTATATAACCAAAAATTAAGGTTATTTATTACCAATGTATCATAATATTAAGGATCGGCTATCAACCGTTGGAAATTATTTACGTACATTTTCCTTAGCCACAGCGTCTTTAAATTTACTCATCTTCTCATTTCGTCTACATGTAATCTAGCGTAAACTCTTTTTTTGGTATTTGGTACACTGATTAAAGATTATTTCAAGATAAATTTGGGGCCAAATCTTTTTGGGCTCTTATATCCCAAATTAACCAGTAATACTTCCTCCTAGACTCTCAGGCTGAGAGTCTCAGTATGTAATGAGCCAAAAATGAAAATCGTTCCGAAGAATACAAACTGATAATACAAATTCATCCATTTATTCAAGGCGAAATAATTCACAGCTTTTTTATAAAAATGATTAATGTCATTATGAAGTATAATGTACGATAAATTTTTTCGAATTTTTAACTGTTTTAAAAATAACTTTGAGAATTATGATAGAAGAATAATAACTTCACTGAAGTTACTTTAATAATGTTTTTTCAGTTTCATATAACTTCACAGCTGAGTTACAGCCTCATGTAAAATTGCATTCATTATAAGCAGCCAACCACGCACAATCAAAATTACCAAAATTGTTAAATAATTATCAGAAAATATCTTGTGTCTACCAAAAGTTTTGAAATTTAAAGCTGCGTATAATAACTTCAAGTTGAACGTCGGTCACTTTTAGTTACTCTAATAAACGAGAAACAAATTCTAATCATCAATTTTTCAACCTCCAAAAAGCATAATTTTCATTTTTCTTTCAGGTCTGCAGATTTCGAGCTTTAATTAAAATGTTTGCAGCTTTCGCAAATTTGCAAACAATCAGACTAGATTGGTTTAAAAATTCAATTTATTCTTAAAATTTAATTCCTATTATTCCCACCCTTATGTATTTTTTTAAAATAAATTTTGAAAAAAACATTCTTCGAAAAAGTTTTTGGAGAATAACAAATTTTGAAAAAAAAATATTCTGATGATAAAAATTTGACAAAGAACTATCCAGACCAAAAATAATTAGCGTAAAAAAACCGTTGCCCAACTTTCCTAAAACACATAAGACCGTTAGCAATTAATTTCTTACTTGTGATGCCTAGTCAAATTAGATTGAATTTTAAGAAATTATATTTGCTATTTGACAAACACAGATTACCATGGTATTATACCATCAAAATGGAAAACTGGCTAACAAAATCGTTAGTTAGGAAATGTTAATTAAAAGAATGTTTTATCTTGATATTATACGTAAGATTATTTTTAGTCTGCTTCAGATGTCAACAATTATTGATTATGAACGTTGTTTTACACTAATATCGTTCAAGAAACGTTTTCATTTAAAACTGGTATACCATTGGTATACCAGTTTTAAATGAAAACGTTTCTTGAACGATATTAGTGTAAAACAACGTTCATAATCAATAATTGTTGACATCTGAAGCAGACTAAAAATAATCTTATGTATAATATTAAGATAAAACATTCTTTTAATTAACATTTCCTAACTAACGATTTTGTTAGCCAGTTATCCGGGACAAGAACAAAAACTAAACAAGTAAATAAATATTCAGTATCTCAGAAAACCAGGAATTTCTTTTTAACCCACATACTCATTTTGGTAATATATCACCACTTCGAATTTAAAAAAATCGTATTTATAGCTGTATCTCCATTAACGTCTTATTTGCGATTATTGGGTTGGTTTACTATGCTCTTTCTTTTGGTGGTAAGTCTTCCTCTTCTGCCCCCTCTCTTCGTTTTTAAATTATAGGCAATTTTGTCGAGGCACCTGTTTCAATTCTCAAAAATGGACATGAAGTTTTTCAATGAAAATTCTGCCAAAATTGATTTTAAGGCTTTCACAGTATGATAATTTTTCAATACAATTTTATGTGTTTTAAAAATGAGAGGATTTTATCCATCAACTCAAAAAGTCTGCGACGCTATTTGCCTTACTTGGCGCTTATCAGTCACTCCCGCCGGTTTCATAGATGCGCAGATTGTTGCGGTAGACTTCTTTGGTAGCCAATAGTAAGGCGGATTTTTTTATATCGATATGTGAAACTAATATCGTCCCAGTTTTTCTTCAGATGATGGTTTCACGACAAAAAAAATATTTTTTTAATGCTCTCTGATAAAAAAATTGACTTTGAAATGAGAAAAAATTATATTTTTCATAATTGGTCTCATACACAATTGTTAAAGCTTTCAAATGAATTTATCAAATTTGCGTTAACGTGTCCTGAGATGATCATATGATTTTTTGAAAAAAAATTTTTTCACTTTTTTGGAGATCTGGGTACATGGGTTAATGGGGTTGAGGCAACGAATTTTGACATTTGCTAGGCTTCGTACGGCGAAAGTGATTGAGACGATACATTGCTGAAAAAACATCGGAATAGTCTATCGGAATAGTCTATCCTAACCCCTGTTCACACTAAGGTAAATCTAAGCAGCTCAATCGGCAATTTTACTGTATAATTGTCTATTCAGCTGACTAAATTCACATTTGTGTGAAAAAGGAACATCTTGTCATGCTATAAATGAATGTGTTACCAAAATTGGGTTAAGGATCATCTCTTTTACAACCCTGACTCAGACTAACCACCTGGTTAACCGCAATAAACACAAGTCTTCGACTTTTTTCACTTAAATAGTGATCCCAGAGCTTACATCGAAAAACCTAGGTAATTTTTTGATTTCAAGTGATGACTTGCTGTTCAGTTACTCGATTTTTTCTCAGAAACCAGAAATTAAGTCGAATTTGACGATAAAAGACTTTTTGTACGTTTTGATACAATGTTATTTCGGCAGAAAACAAGGGATGCCATTTTCGACAGACAATTAGCGTGAAAATTATCTTCATCTTAGAAATCAACCAATAAATTTCATGAGTCGTGAATCACAATCAAAAAAGAGGAACATAATTAAAGAAGTTTTTTTTATTTCTGAACGATCAGAATATTTATTTTTTTGGCGAGTTACATAATGTAAGTACATAATTTAACTTACATTCAATCAAAAACGTTAATTGATTTGAGTTAGCAAAAACATCCCTATAAAGAATAAAGTAAGCATTTTTTAATTTCTCTACAATTACTGCTATCATTTATGAGTGAATTTGATAAAAAAATTATATTATAATTTTAAATTAAATAAACAGTTCGCGCACAATTCATTCGATAATGATTAACGCACGGTGCGTTACGCACCTGGTTGAATGTCCTTTTTTTAAATTTCAACTCGAAAACAAAATCAGGGTATTTTAGAATGAAATTCTAAAATGAAATACATGTAGAAAGTTTTCAACAAATCATAATTAAATGAATCAGCCTTGATAAAAACCTACCCACTAAGTAGTGGGTCCCACTTCCTCAGATTCGTTCCCGACCGTGATATCACAGCAATGCTGCAAATCTAACTACGTTACCTGGTCTACGTAAGAAGAAGCTTATGAACCTTCAAATCTAAGCCTAAGATCATAGAATTTAAGGTGGTTCTGAATGTAAATTGCTGTAATTGCTGGGTATTTGTAACCAATTTTTAACAGTCTGTAACTTGTGATTAAAATGATCAAACGTGAAAATGAAAATAAAATATGGTTCTGTAAACACTTTTCATAATTTTTATAAATCCAAAATGTTTTTCAAATAAGTAACAAATTCGTAAAGCGTATTACAAAAAACGAGTTTAAAAATGCTCAATTTTTGCCCAGCAGCTAAAAACTCGAGCAGGTAATATACAAATAAGTTGAAACTTTCAAAATAACACGGTAACATAACAACCGACCAAATGTTGGGCAATAGATAATGAGTTTACGTTCAGATTATTCGTAAAAATGAAAAAACAGAATTTCGTAAACATTGAAAAATCTCTCTTATATAAAATAAAATGCTCACAAACGTTGGTATGGAATTTGTGTCAATTTTGTCTTCATTTCTTTTAATCACAGATACTGCGCGCACTGCTATATATGAAAAAGTAGCGTGTTAATTACACTAACACATAATTAAGACCGATTTTCTTTATAATAATATTTCACAGAGAACTCATTTTGTTTTGTTATGATATTTCTATTATATTTCTTTAAACGCGAATTTTGGATGAACTCAAAAATGACTTTAACGTTCGGAATAAAGATTTTTATTAAGTCATAATAGATTTGCAGACCCGAGTTACCTCGCGTGTTTCCGAACGGAACTCCTCTCATAAAACGCTTACTATTCTATAGCGCGTGTTCGTCACATGACCTTGGTTGTCTAGTGATTGTTTTAGTGATTGCCTTGAGTTGATTACACATCGATTAAAAATTTAGCGGTTCCTATCAGAGACCCTTGCCATATAATCAAAACTTCAAGACTAATCGACTGTACCGCAACGATGAGTGGGTTCGAAGTTCGATCCATCAGTGTTGCCGTAAGGTTGTATTAATGCGTGAATTTTGAGTTATAGGTTTCGAATTTCGAACACGGCGCTATAGAGTAGTCAAAGCGTTTTTTGAGATGGTTCCGTTTGGAAAGGATACATGATGTTTCTTATAAATTTATTCAAAAAAGCAACTTTATTTGTGCAGTTGCAAATTGACATGCAGAACCCCCTAAGGCTTATATTTTTTAACAATGGGCAGCCTTTTTAAGCTCCCATTTTTTAAAAACAAGAATTTTTAGCCCGTAACATAATTTTTCGGATTCCGAATCAAAACGTAGTAAATTCAAATATTTTTATAATCCGGTAATATGTGACTTCACAACTTTTGAATATTTTTCAGCTGTGTGATTGCTTTCAAATACTCTCGCATTTTCGTGGTGACTAAGTAACCGTGACTTTTTGATTAAAGTAATGTTTACGACAAATTGAAAAAAGAATAATTACGAACGTTAAAAAAACTGGTTAAAACACTTCTTAGACACATTAGCATCAATGAAATGCACTATCCTGGTCCAGGGTCCCTGAAATCATATCATAACGTGAATCATCTCACGTGACTGTAAAACGTCATTTGTTCTACAATGCAGTTGAAGTAAATCGTAGTTTCGTACACATAACGTAGTGTATTAATTTCTCAGACAAATTATCATTAACGAAATGCACTACTCTGGAATTATATTATCACGGGATACACTTTTAAGACTGTGAAATGTCATTCGTTAAACAATGCAGTTGATTTAAAGCGTATTTCATATGAAAAGAACGTTTGTGGCCTTTTTAATTGAATGTAGGCGCTTTTTGTTTTTGTTTTTATATGGATAAATAAGAATTTTCGGAAAGTTGGTTAGTTTTATCGGAGGATTGTATGAATATAATTCTGGAGGAGACTGCGACTGACCAACGCGATTCATTGTCCAAATATTTGGTCTTTCATATACTTCCTTCAAACTTACCTGCGATTAGAACCGCCCTCACAAATTTATCTCCCACTTACCATGTGTTGTGTATAAGGCCAAAACGTTCTTATTTTGTATGAAATATCGAATTCTTACTCTTGGAAAGTGCTATAATCACGGATTACTTGCATCCTTTTATATCCCCTATTCATATTCACTTTTGTAAATATCCCGGCCTCCTACTTAAAAACACACTACGTGTGAATAAGGATATAAATTACCTCTATGGCTATGTAAATACAAATTATTACGTTTAATTTTAATCAGAATTAGACATTCGTCACAACAACTTTATTCTTGAATCAAGTTAAAAAACGCCGCAAGCTGTATTGATTCATCCGGTGAGAAATAAAAAGGATATTTTTTTCAGCGCAGTACCGCCTCCGTTTTCTCATGCTAGAATTCTGGTATTCAGTTAACTCTTGAGCGCCCGTGAGTGGTTTCGTTCGTGCTAGAATTGGAAAGGTAGAGAAAAAAAAGTATTGTTTTTTGGTATATCAACCGTGATCGATTTCTGCGCAAAAGTTTCATCTGCAAAGATAACTTAAGAGACTGAGGATTTGGAGTGTGAAAGGAAAACAGGTTTACAATCAGAGAAATTCAAAAGGGAATATAGAGAAATCCCTGCAGAGTTTAAGAAAAAAATAAAGGACAGAATGATAAGAAATGATCGAAAACAGAAAAATTGCATTGACAATGTCAATTTGACATAGTTGATAAATGCAGATTAAAAAATATGTTCATGAAATATGTTTTAAAAATATGTTGACAAAAAATAATTTTTCTTTTTTTTCGATAATGAAAAACTTTTTTTCGAAAATTTTGTACAAAAAGAGTTATTTCACACAGAAATAAACAGTGTTAGCGAATTCTTGCTGATTTTTCAAAGATTCAAGTATGTTCAGTTTAAGCATTTGTTGTATGTAGTGACTTTCATAGGATATTTTTGTGAAAAAAACGAATGGAAAAAGCCTCCAACTCAAAAAATTTCAAATAAGAAATGAAGAGTTTTCTTGATAAAATTATTTAATCTCACTTTGAATTAATTTTGACCATATTTGTTCAAGACGTTCTGTGGACATTTTTTCCAACTCGTGTACAAATTATCCTTTTTTTGGGAAACCAAAGGTTGACGGTAAATAAGTGAAATAAAAATACTTTTCCTGATTTTTACACAAAATATATTTTCAAATAATTTGACGAAATTCATTTTAATTTATTAATTTAGAATTTTTTGAGCATTTTTTAATACCCTGGTTTCGTAAATTTTGAATTTGTTATCTTTTATTAGGACTAATTTAGGAGGTCCTATTAAAATTTAGTTTGTAAACGTGTATCTCGAATAATTCTCTCGGATGACTACTGTCTACCCAAAATTTTATTTTATTTTACTGTCAAAACTATTTATTTTAACCATTCCAGACCATCAAAACGCTTCAATTTTCACGGTATGCTCGGCGTTCAAATGATTGATTACCGATTAAACTAAATGTAAAGCCTTTCAAATTTTAAAATTATCTGCTACATGTTTTTTGATGCTATCCGAAAATTTGAAAAAAAATAAGAAAAGTGGTACATAAAGGTCTAGAAGTTTTTAAGCTAATACCATCTGAAATTAAAGATGCAACTTTTCGATCTGAAAAATATTTCTGTTTTCACTCATTACCTGAAGATGAATAATAAATTCGAAACGATGTAAAAATACTATTTTAATATAGCAAAAACAAATATGAAATTAAAGATCGTACTTAGTGAAAATTAGATTATTTTCGGATAAAAATCTGGACCTTAAATTAAGATCAAATTTTTGAAATAAAGAACCTTGCGCAGACTTTATAAAAAATAACAGGCTATTTTTCTTCAGATTCAATTTCGAATTAGACACATTTGAGTTCTATTATAGTCGTCAGATTATGAAAAATTCTTGAGATAATCAGTGAGTCACTGACAGTGACAAAATCAATAGTTTAATATCCGGCTTAATTTCGTAATTGTTCAATTTCGAAGGAAAATTTCGAGCGGATTAATACAACCCAAGGATGTTTCCCCGGATTCGTGGGGTTATTATCACTTCGATTGTTTCCGCTGATATTTCCGAGACAAACAACAAAGTACCACTTTTTGGTGAATGCCTAGTACTGCAAAATGTAATTAAATTGGTAATAACGACGTGAAATTGTAATTATTCTAAATCAAAAAATTAATGAAATTTCTGAGTATCGTTTCATTACAAAATTCCACGTACAGCTTATTTGACATAATTACTAGGTGATAATTAATAATACTAAAAGAAATTTTCTCGACAATTTTTAATCATTTTTTTTATCGTTGAATTCCCGGTTTCATGCATTAATATAATTAAATAAGAAATGTATTGATTAAGCAATCCCGTCAACTATATAAAATGGTACTGAAGTATCATCTAGTCTATTTGGAAATACACAATAAGATCCATTTAGTACAATTTTTAAAATCTTTGAAAAATAAAGTCTTTTTTTTGTACTAAAGATATTCTTTGTTGTACTGAAGGTAAAGTCTGTTGTGATAAATTTATCAAAAGTTGCAATAAAACCTAGGACGAGATAGCTTTTCCGTTCGAATAGGTCGCTTGTAAAGATTAGATATCTAGGAGTGTATTCATTCAAAAAAAATTTGACATATTTTTTTTGCAAGATTAAGGCTAATTGTTTATCGGTGATACGACAATTTTAAAACCACCATCGCCTTAAGGTATCCAAAGTTGTACTAATAAGGTACCTGCAGTCAAGTGTGCAAATTAAGAAATTGTTTAAATGCGTTTGTTCCAATTAAATTGCTCTAAGTTGTACTGACAGTTTTACTTAAGGGGGTCGGTGCATTTTGACAGATACGGATATGGGCTCTTGATTTAAAACTTTTTACTGGAATCTATATATTCTTCTCAATATATACCATCAAATATATACCATCAAAGTAATGTTTCATAATGCAGGCAACTTTTGTAACTAGAGCCTTTTCGAGTTATTGCTTTTTAAGAAAACTTTGAGTTCGAATTAAACTTTTCGAATTCGACAAATTATGAGAAATTTTTGAAAAAGATCCGAACATTATAAAAAAATGCTTTATTTTTGTTCAAATTTTTTTTACAGTATTTGATTCAAATCAACGAAAAAACTCTTCAAAATGACCACTTTAACTTTTTGCTTAGTAGGTGACCACATATTTTTTATTGCAATTTGAAAAATCATCTGACATTTTTTTTGGGATTTTCGGTCGAAACTATTTGGAAAATTTTTGAAATTTTCCTCATTTCTTGTTCAAAATTTTTCAAACTAATTTTTTCTGGATATGTCTTCGTTTTGTTTCTTCGCTCTTGTTAATACTCTGAATAATACTTTTTTAACGAAACTACGGATCGGTAGAAATACTTTAAGCCCTCATTTTCCAGAATTAAAGAAATTTCATACACCAAACTTGCCGAATTGATAAGCCGACCATCCACCGTTTAAAATTTATTTTATTTAACTCATGCAGAAAATATTTCTTTCGATGTGGTAAAATTTTGTTTTTTTCCGTCTTTTTTCACAAATTTAAATTTTCGATTTTGACGTAGCAATCGTATAAAATAAAATTTAATGAATCCCAGCTGGTGGCCGAGAGCGTATTTAACCCTCCGAGGCATATAGCCGTTAAATACATTTTAAAATTCAACAATGTGAATCTAGAAATATTTCCTAAAATTTTTCCGATACTGGGTTCAAATTTCATGACGAGTTGATGTAAAAGCGATTTTTTGCTTAAGTTTTACTTACGAAAGAATACTTTTCGATCCAAATTTGGAATTAAAATTTCAAATAAGTCAGTTTTTAAGAAAAGTGTTTTGACTACAATTTGCAAGAAAAATTAGCATTCTGGACATATGTGGAGCGAAAAAAATTTTTTAGGAGTGAAATTTCAAAATATCTTATTTCGATATTAGTATGGATAAAATGATAAGTTTTAAAAAAATATATGATTTGTGAAAATCATGCCAGAGGGGGTTTTTATACCATATTAAATTTAGCCAAACTAAGGCCCGATTAGTCATATATTTTTCGACACAAAAAACTTTAAACTGCTTATAATTTTCGTTTTTTTCTCACTCTGAAGATGCAGAACGCGAAACATGTCAAATAAAATACAATTTTAAAATGGAATAAAAATATAAATATACCATATTTGCCTTGATACTCTAATAATAATCAAATAATTTCATTAAATCGAGGAAACTAACAATTTTTCCTAAAAAACGTGATTTTTCCATGAATATTATGAACTTATTTAAAAATATTAAAAAATATTTTGATTCCAAACAGATATAGTCAATCAGACAAAAGTATTGAGTAAAACAGAGCACTGCGAAGTTATTAAGATAAATATACATTTCCTGCAGCCTAGCATGAGGTAGTATCAACAGGTTTCATTAACCTTGCTTTTCAAACATTTTTTTCTAGAATTAAACATAAAATTTCTAAAATATGAATTTTTTTTCGAAAATTTACTCTTCAACTTGATCATAAGGGAAAATTGAAGTTTTTATCTCATAAGAGTTTTCTGTAAACAACGCTCACAGTATAGCCTCCTAAAAGGCTATTATGCCTTTTTTTATATGCTTTGGAGGGTTTTTTTCGATAATTTTAAAACTTTATTAAAAAGATTTTTGAACAAAATAAATGGGCTTCTAAGTAATAAATAAAAAATTATAAATTTTACTGTTATTTAGACACCATGGAAGCAAACGCGCGTTTTTAAGTGTTTTTTCAAAGAGGATTTATAAAGTAAAAATAATTGATTTGAAGAAAATCAGATTAACAAAGTGAGCTCAAAAGTGTCAACTTTTGTTCGAAAATGTTTTCATCCGAAAATTTTGAAGTGCCAAAAAGTTTCTTATCAAGAGAAAAAAATCGAAAAAGTGCAAAACCTGTCAAAATGCACCGACCCCCTTAAGGTAGTTGTACTAAAAGCGCCTTCTCAATAAACGAATGTTCATTTTTCAGATTTTAAAAACCGTTTGACGCGTTAGTGCAGGGCTGAATTACTATCATAGTATTTGATTCCATTTTTTGCTATGTTAAATCGTTTCCAGTTACTTTTTATAATATGAAGTCCAAGAGTTGAAATTTTCGATGTCCGCATTATTTTTCTAGGGGAAATTTAGAAATTTGTATGAATAAGGATAGTTTCTGCCAGAAACTTTTGGGAAAACTTATTAAACAAAAAAATTTGTTCTGCTTTTAAGTTTATTGATCTTATTCAGAGATTAAACAAAGATTTCAAGAAGATGATCAAACAAATTTTATTTAGTTTGCTTAAAACTAAGTTTTGCTTAAGGGCAGTTCCTACGTAAGCGCCATTAATTATGAGTCATAATTTATGACCCACTGCAAATAAAAAAAAGTGTGATTAAAATGAGATTTAAATTCCCACTTTTAGATTACTCAAAATGATTCCTATTCCGAGTAATGTAGATCAAATTACTTAGGTAAAAATACAAACCAATTGTGTGTTCAATTCAGGGATTTGATTGGTTGGCCCTCTCACTCTCGTTGTATTTGGTTAGTATTTTACCTTGTATTCGTTTGTATTTTCCCTAGGCATTTTTGATCTACTTTACTCGGAATAGGATATGCCAAAAAGTCTTAACAATGCCTAACAGACACGATGACCGTTTATTAGATCTACATTGTAATTTTTACTCAATTTGCATCCATTGCAAAATAATTTCAGTATTTTACATAATTTCGGAGATAAATTCAGTGAATTAGTCTTGTTTATTTAACTCGGTAAATGTATTTAAAACATCTCTGCCGAATTTTTACCTTTTTCTTGCTCTTCGAAAATTATGACGTCGAGATTCAAATTATACCATTTATTTCTAAATTACTTCTCGAGCCTTAGATCCAGCTTTTTTCTAACGCTGCGAAATCGTAATTTGGGATTAACGAACCTTTTTTCGAAAACCTCGTGAATATCGCGTTGCAAGAACCGAGAACTTTAACCGAAAAGTACCAAAATTAAATAGCAATTTTACACAACTTCAAGAGGCTGGATTTCTTCTAAGCATAAGAAAAATTCCTAGTCTGATTTTATACAAATCATCTGAAAATCCTAAGAATTGCTTCTGAAAACTTTAAAAATGCCATTCAGTGCAGTTCTTAGTTATAAGTTTAGATTTTTCGTCAATTATACTAGTTTATAGTAGCGGATACAAAAATACTCACAGAATTTATTCTAAAGGTGCCCTAAATCAAATCATGAATTTCTGTTTGAAATCTGATTACAAAATTTTGCATTTACTTTTCAACATATGAAAATTCCATTCAAAAAAATATATTTTCATTCCAAACAATGTTTCGGGGGATGCATTATAAAGTTTGCTGGTTTATAATATGAAATATGTTCATTCTTATCATGACTTGAAATCTTTTGTACGAAAATATAGCTGAAAATAAGTGACGTTCTTAATTCGGTATCACAATATGACAATTTGACTTACAAACCTTGTTTATTACAAAAAATTTAGAAAATATAAAAATAAATACACTACAATAATAATCAACATTACAATAATAAATACAAGCCAAACCAATTTCAAGGCGAGCTCAATCAAACCAAGCTTCTAAAATTGTAGACATGACCAAGCAAGCTCAAATCAAGCCTTAAAATTGGTTGGCTGTGGCCAGGTCTGCTGTAGGACCTACAGTGTAGGTACTCAACGATCTGAAAGAAACGTCTTGGAACGGTTCAAATGCCCTGAAAATTATCAATGTCCTGACTAAAATAATTGAAAAGCAATCGCAAAAAGTTTCGAGATGTTTTTGAATAATTTGTTGTCTAGGAAATAAAACTGTGGTTTTTGTCAAATAATGCTATACATAAAAATGTATCATGAAAATCGCTACTAGAATCGAGTTCCGATGAATGCCACTTTTGCTTACATGCAAAGGTATCATAGTTGTGGTTCGAACTAATTTTTTCGAAAAAATTTAAAGCTAGTCAAAAAATATGTCGCTTATATTTTTCAATTGATAATAAAATTTATGCTTTACTCTATAGCGTGAGCGGCGTGGCGCGTCACTGAAATTTATCATTGCGGGAGAGTTTGCGATTGAATCTGGCTTTGTGTTGGACAATAAAAATGTCGCTGATTGGCTGCTAACACACGTTTTTTGAACGAACAATCTATTTCCTAGATACATATTGTATAAAGTAACTTTCGGGAAAATAAATTGACTCTTTATTTTGAGATAATTATAAACCTTTCACTGTTACGCAAACTGAAAAAATGAAGGAAAATTGTTCGAAATGTCGGTCCTATAACGCTTGACTGGAAACTAAGTATACGTATTTTTTCGTTATTTTACGGTTTCTAAACAGTATCTTACGATATCTTCACGATCTATACCGTATCTTCCCGATCTAAACAGTTTCTTGGATTTGTCAAAAGCTCTAAAACAACTACTGCATTTTTGTGAATTTTTACATGAACTACTAATAATTTGATACGACATTCGATCAAGGTAAAACTTGATTATCTTGAATTTAATGTTTCTCTGAGTGAAATTCTTTTCGATCAAACTTTTTAGCAAAAGCGCCTAAAATATACTCATTTGAAAATAATATCATAATCTTACAACGTTGTTCACGAATTGCTTGTTGCCAATATAATTTTTCTAATGCGAAAAATTTAGCTTTTCGATTTTTATGGACGAAACAAAATGTTTTATTGTATGAAGCTCATATATTACTATAGCATGTTATTTCTTTGCTCGACAAGAAAAACGCGGATCTCAAGATTGATGGTATGAGCGCCCGCAAAAATGAATTGACCAATAATGTTTTGTATTATTTGCATTTAAATATCGAGGCCCTTACCTTTTTCTCTCTAGGAAAAAAATTTAATACTGTATTATCACTATTTATTCAATGAAAAACTTCGTCAAAATAACACTATGCTAGAATATAATTATTCATTCGATTTTTCGCAGAACAACAGGAGTCTGAAAGTGGCTACGGATTAAGTACACCAAATATTTTTGGTTTCGACGCTACTTGAAACTCAGGCGTAGGTATTCTCAACAGTTTTACAGTGAAACTTACGTTGATTTTATTTATAAAAATAATGCTTTAGCAAAATCGAAACGCTCTGAATAGAAATTATGCAAAAAGGATATTAGCTCTTTTTGTGACCGATATTTTTGCATGATTCTTAGATTCAGCGTTTTACAAAGGGACGCTTGACAGCATATTCTTTCCTCAACTAAAGTGAATCTTAAAAATGAGGGTAATCTCTAAAGCGGGTGTTCGAATCTCAATGATGTTGTCTCAGTGATTACGCACCGATTAACTTTGGCGTCTCAATATCAGGAGCCCTTGCCTATTTTCATACCCAAAC
>SCLH01000561.1:53368-69382 GCA_004367855.1 Oikopleura vanhoeffeni | reverse complement strand
AAATAAAATTGCGAAACTTTTGACCAATTTCTAGAAATTTCCAAAAAATATCGTTTCGGACTTGCATAAAAACGACATAATTTAGATATGTATCATTTCAGTAATAAAAAAACAACTCGCAAGAAAATAATTCTAAATGAAAGTAATTTCAATATTAATGTTGTTCAGATTTTTGCGCCTTTTTCAATATTTCAATTTTTAGCCTAATCAATATCATAACTGTCGCGCGATTTATTCAGCATGAAATAGGATTGGGAAAAATTATTTTAAAATAATTATTTAAAATTTCCTTGGTTCAAAAGTTTATAAGATAATAGAGAAGGAATTTGATGAAAAGAGAAAGAAACGCATGTGCCGTTCGGTGAGGTATAACTTTTTTTTGTAAATATCTCATTTTGCCTATATTTACTATTAGGCAAGGATTTTCAAAGTAATTTTTCGAGCGATTAAGATGATTATAAAAATATGCTTGGTTGCCAAATGTAGAGAATTTTTTTCTGATCATATTCGCATGTATGTGGATTTTTGGATCGTGGATATTGATGGTTTTATACTGCATGAAATAAGTGATGACAGCAATTAGGTTTTATGCATTTAAAGGTTTGATTGATTTAATCATTTTCCAGAAATGAATCAATTTTGACTTTTCAAGGTGACGGACTACATATTACAATTGGGAAAAATAAACGTTCACTCAATTCTCACAAAGATATTTGGTTTTAAAACGCCTTTATTTTTCCCCAGCACATTATTGGAAGCACCCACATCCCCTTAAGGGATTGGGTGCTTCCAGCATATGCTCGGAAAAATACGCTGTTTTTAAACTCAAATATCTTTTGTGAGAATTTGAGTGAACGTTTTATTTTTTCAATTGTATTATTGCAGTCCGTAACCTTACCCCCTCACACTCAAACGCCATTCGGGGGGACGCGAGATTTTTTAATCCTTTAAAACGAGACAGAAATAATAATTCAACAGAACTTTCAATTCAAATGTGTCATTAGAGCTCGCAATTCTTTTTCTAGTATGGTTTTAAAAATTGATACGACTAGTAGTTCAGAAGATATTTTTTTCCTACTTTTTTTTGGATTTCGCCTAATTTTCGGTAAAAATTCCTAGCGTAATACGACACATTTAAAATCAAATTTCTGAGGAGACTCAGATTTAGGAAATTATTTTGAGGTGCTCCTGGTACTATTATTTTTTTCTCTGGTTCTTCAGTGAGAGTTTATTTTCCTGAAGTGATTTCTCATTAATTCGAAAATTAAAAAAACACATAATTGCTGCTGCGAATAATTTGATTTTTGATTTGAATCGTATTGATTTTAGGTTAGATCGATGCAAGCGACAAAGAGACAGCTGAAGATTATCATGCCGGTAATGCAAGCTTCAGGCGGACCCCGCATACTCAGGTTTTGTCCTTTTTTTAGTGGCTGAACACTTAATCTAATAACTTTATTTTTATCCTCAAAAAATAGGTGCTTACAAGTTCCGAAATGTTATTTTTTGGCCAACAGGGAAAAAAGGAGCGCAGTGCATCATGTTCTAGATAATGGAGAGAGATATTTTAATCAGAGAACATATTCAGAGGCCAGGTTGAGTTATTTATATACAATTTGCGTTTCTATGGAAGAAATCGTTTTTTTGAAAAAAATGAAAGTTGAATTTTATGGCGATATATTGATCCAAAGATATTAAAATTTTTTGAAACTTTTTTCATTATTCTCCAATTCACCCGTGATGAGCCTTCAAAGTTCAAGTCAAAACTATTCTATATTCCATTTGTTTCTGCATTTTGTGCGTGCATTTTGAAGCTAACGGAAGGATACGAAATTTGTTTTTTCAGGACTAATTCAAGATAAGCTATTTAAAATTTTACAAGATCATATTTGAATAGCCATGTTCTACTTAATCTGTTGTAATTCATATGTAATTTTTGAAAATGTATGGTTTCCGATGATTTACCTGAAACTTAAACACTCTATTTTTTCTTGCATTTCTCGAGCAAAACAGAATGAAAAATTTTGAAAAAAATTATTGGCTTCAATTTTAAATCTAGCCTTGATCTCGGGCAGCGAAAATAATGAATATTCTATTGCTTGATTATCTCCGCAATAACCGGCTCAAAGTGGGTCCCCGAATGGCGTTTTTGGGTGTGAGGGGGAATTTCAATGTTGAGGTGTAGGGAGTTAGAAAGTCAATAAATTTGATTAATTTTTATTAAATATTATTACATCAATCTTTAAATGCATGAAACTAATTGCTGGTATTTCTTTCCATGAAGTATACGTATACTGTATACCGGTAGATCCAGTATTCCAAAAATCACTAATGGCCGATATTAATGCGTCAGAAAAAATCTTACCAATCGCAACTAAAAATATTTTTATGAATTTCATTCTTAATTCGCCGAAATTATTTTTGAAAATTCTTTGCTATAGTTAATATAGGCAAAATGTACATTATTTTCAAAAAAAAAAGTATACCTTCACGAACGGTACATGCGGATTTTGCTCTTCTTCATTAAATCATTTCTCGTTATCTGATTAACTTTTTGACTAAAAAAATTAATTATCTTCTTTCATATTGCTGCGCAATCACTTATTTTTTGCTGATTAATGCGTGCCATTTATTACATTGAGAGGCAAAAAATTGAATATTGAAAAAGCGTCAAAAATTGTACAAGTATATATTGATACTTTCATTTAGTGGGTAATTTTTTGCTGTGAGGTTTATTATCTTTTTTGTAATTCTAGGGACTATCCAATCTTGTGGAATGGTAAATAAATAAATTATTTATTGCAAGCAAATCCGATGTTCTAGAAACTAGTTATTGATAGGAAAAAACTTTTTTGTTGCAATCAATTTCTCATGTGCGGATGGTCGTATACAAGAAAAACAATTACCGAATTTGAGAACCGTGGTCTAAAATAACTACTGCACGCACAATCCTCTTAAACTGTAGACTTTTAGACATGAATCTGTACCCAACTCGATTTTAGCCAACTAGTTGCCGCACTTTTAAATCGTCATATGAGGCAAAGTTTCATTATCAACATTCATTTTTCAATAGCTTAAAATAATATTCAGCGATTTTCTATACAAATGAAAACAAAATTAAATTTTAAACGAATGTAAAGGGCAAGTTTAATGAAGATAAAAAACAAAAGTGCGGAAAGTTGCTAAAAGTGCGAAAAAAGTTAATAATAAGAATGAAAGTTAAACCTTATTTATATTTGAATTACCTGATATAAAACTTCAAATGATTTATCATGCGATCTGTCTAAAATAATTATATGTTTTCAACAAATTCTCTAGTGAACAGACTCTCAATTATTGCTTCAATATCTTTTTTTGGTATAACAAGAGACATAGTCCGCCTACGCTACCGCAACTGTTCACTATTCTAATTAATTAATTTTTCGGAAGTTTATAGACCTTCCAGAAAATGCTCTATTTTAACGGAGGCCAATTTTCACAAATAATACAACAGAAATCTTGAATATTGAAAAAAACTCAATCGGATAATTATTGATTATCTAAAACCATTGTACCGATAAAGGGATATTTTAGAAAAGTTCTTCATTACATAAAAAAAAACATTGGGATGAACTTGCAGACGCTTTTAAGACTTTCATTCTCATTACAACTTAATGTCCGAATAAATCAGGTGACGAATAAAATTCAAAAATAGGTTTGAAATATGTCATTAAATAATTCCTTATTCTCGAAAAATAAGATCACGTTGACGTGTTTGGAAATATTATTCATGTTCAAACTCTTAAATTAGGTGTAATTGCCCAAAAATTTTTCGGCGTAATTTGATCACTATTTGTTTACTTTCCAAACCTTATTTTCCTATTTGGAAGGTAAGTTGATCGCTGTTGGACTTTGGTGTAATGGGAAAAAAGTCTTAAAACTTCTAAAAAAACCACGTTCACTTATTTCAAAAATGATTTAAGCCAATTTTTGGAAAAAACAGTACTACTTTTACCAACCGTATTCCTTAAATATACGGTCACGTGATTATTTTTGAAGCTTATGATGTATGGAAAAAATGTCTTAGAATTTATTTCTGATCACGATGAAGGTTTAATTTTGGATTTAAAAAAATTTTGCAAAAATAGTCTGTAATACAGGGTAAAATTTTCAAAAAAAAGCACAAACGTCATTTTGTTTCAAGTTTATCGTAACTTTATAACTGTCTTCTCATTATTGAGTTAAGCGTCATAAATGCCAATTTAATGGTGTGCGGCCAACTAGTTGGCTAAAATCGATGTCTCACGAGTTAAGGAGCCGGAGCATTTTTCCGGTTGAAAAAAACACTTTTTTATAAATTTTCGCAAAGTTTTATAATCAGAGGAAATTTGCATCAGATCCTCGAGTAAATGTATTTGCAGCGATGCGTCAATGCTTAATTTCAGTTGAAAATTTTCAAAAATTATTTTCTTCGATTTTTAATATTAAGCTGAAATACATAAAAATTTTAGGTTTATTTGGGGTTAAGGAATTGCAACAAATTCAGATACTAATTTATTCAAATCAGTTTATCATTAAATAAATCGCGAATACATATAACTCTGAGTTTTCAATCAATGAATAACAGAAAAGATCATCTATCTATATTTTCCCTTTATTTTAAAGCATTTTATTTAGCGTATTTCCTTTCATTTAAGGATAATTCAAACCAGCTGGCTTATTAAACGGATTTCAGAAAGCCTAGAGATGGTAAGTGTAAATCGGGCCGAAATAATAATCGGCTACGGTGACCGATTCGTAAGTCAAGACCGAAATTGTAGCCAAATTTTTTGGTTAGACGCTACCGGTTGGCTAATAAACTTTAAACATGGTAAATCGACTTTCTTGAATTTAAATCGGCTACCAAAATAAATTTTAATGCGAAACATATTAAATCGGCTACCGTTCACTGAAAGATTTGAAAAGTTGAATCGGGCTATTGTTTAATAGTTATCATTTCGATATAGGTTACTATAGCCGATTTAACAGTTAGCTAATTTGATAGCCGATTTCTTTGTTAGTTTAAACTTGACACCCTTGTTAATACTGGACGCGAAAAATTTATTCGGATCAGAAAAATCATTAAAGTATGAAATTAAGGTACGGCTAAATTTTTCTGTGAGATTTTTTTTGAAAAATCAAAAATTTTCAAGTTTATTGATGGCTATTTCAAACGGTTATTTAACTCTAAGTACATTGCTTACGATTTCTCCGAAGAAAAATTTTATGTTTAAAAGCATATTTTTTCTACGGGTGACACTTGGAAAATAGTTCATGGGATGTTTAGCAAAAATGTTTTGCATTCCTACCTTACATAACCGTCTCAGGCCCTATTTAAAAAATCTGCTGAAATCTCTTTCTAGGGCCTAAAATTCTCTATTCACACTTTTGTATGAATATCCCGGCCTACTACTTAAAACACACTACGTTCCTTAATCAGGGCCGAGATATTCACAAAAGTGTGAATAGGGATATATAAAGCCAACAAAAGTGTTGGGACTATTTTTTATGTGATCTTATGACGCAAAAAAAGTAATAAAATAGTTATAGCCAAAGTACAGTACGTTACGTTACTAAGAAAGGAAGGATTTAGCGATACTACGTTTTCGGAAGAGGTATCTATTGGCACCGGATATTTGTAAACGTTAAATGTAAATAACAGATACGAGGGTTTTTCTATTTAACAAAATTCTAAATAACAAAAAATGTCATGGTTCCACAAATGGGAATTGTCGCAGCCACTTGTAGTTATTTGTACAAAAGCGATAAGAATTACAACTTGTCTTTTTACTTGTCAGTTCACTATAAGAACACGCAGACATATGAGGTTTTGGACCGATGAAACTGTTCGAGACTAAATAAGAGTTTTTAACAAAAAATGTAAGGCAGAAGGTTTGAAAGCAAACAAACATTATCAAAAAAACAGGAAATTTTTGCGGGAATATAAATGATTTTGAGGTTTTTATGTTTGAAACTGCCAGATTTTTAGAGAGCCCATTTTCCCTAATCTAAGATTATTTTTATTGTAAAACGAGTTCATTTAAAAACAGTCAGAGAACATGATTCAATGTCGAAGTGTGAAGGCGTTATAGATTCTTTATACAAATTTCTTATAAACTCTTTTTTTGATTTCTGTACTGGGAAAGGTCAGAAAAAATTTGTGATATGTTTTTAATGTATTTTACTTAACTGTAGCATATTTCACTGTCAGCCAAAAGTAAAATGAAAAATGCAAATTTTTATTCTTTACGTTCTGCCGGCAAGGTGCTCAAAATTTTTGAGGCACGACTGAAATCAGGACATAAGTTATTGCGAAAGTTAAAGTCATCTTATAAACTTATATTTATTTTGTTTACTTACAGTATGTTATTTTTTTTCGTGCGAACACAAAATAGATTCGGAGAATTCTCCCCAAAATTATAATGATTGCTCCCTGACACTTAGGACTCTGTTCGACTAAAAAAACAATACTGTCTGATTTATATTTAGCCCCAAAGCTCATAGGCTATGAGTCAATGACTCATGATAGCTCGGGGAAGCTTTCATAAAGCAGGGTTCAGATTGTTCTCTGGCAATTTTTTTTTAATATTCATGCAAATGTAGTTACAGTGAATTCTGAAAATTATATAACCAAAAAATTAAGTTATTTATTACCAATGTATCATAATATTAAGGATCGGCTACAACCGTTTGAAAATTTTTCGTACATTTTCCTTAGCCACAGCCGTCTTTAAAATTTACTCATCTTCTCATTTCGTCTCATGTAATCTAGCGTAACGCTTTTTTTTAGTATTTGGTACACCGTATTAAAGAATTATTTCAAAGATTAAAAAAAAAAAAATTTTGGGCCAATCTTTTGGCTCTTATTATCCCAATAACCAAGTAATAATTCCTCCTGGAGGGACTCTCAGGGCTGAGAGTGTTAGTTGTAATGAGCCAAAAATTGAAATCTTCGAGAATACAAACTGATAATACCAAATTCATGCCATTTACTTCAAGGCGAAATCAATTCACAGCTTTTTTTATAAAATGATAAATGTCTTATGAAGTAAATGACAGCCATAAATTTTTTTTCGAATTTTTAACTGTTTTAAAAATAACTTTGAGAATTATGATAGAGAATAATAACGTTCACTGAAGTTACTTTTATAATGTTTTTTTAGTTCATATAATTGCACAGCTGAGTTACAGCCTCATGTAAAATTGCCATTCATTAATAAGCAGCCAACCACGGCGTTACCACGCACAAACAAAATTACCAAAATTGTTAAATATTTATCAAGAAATCTTTGTGTTACCAAGTTTTGAATTTAAAGCTGCGTATAATAACTTCAAGTGAACGTCCGGTCTTTTAGTTACTCTACATAAACGAGCAAACCAACATTCTAGATCATCAATTTTTCAACCTCCAAAAGCATAATTTTCATTTTCTTTCAGGTCTGCAGATTTCGACCTTTAATTAAATGTTTTGCGCTTTCGCAATTTGGCAACAATCAGACTAGATTGGTTTAAAAATTCATTTATTCTTAAATGGGAATTCTATTATTCCCCCTTATGTATTTTTTAAATGAATTTCTGAAAAAAACAGTCTTCGAAAAAGTTTTTTGGAGAATAACAATTTGAAAAAATTTCTGCATGATAAAAATCTTGACAAGACGTATCGTGGAACCAAAAATAAATTAGCCGTAAAAAACGTTGCCCCAACTTTCATAACCACATTAAGGACCGTAGCAATTAATTTCTTACTTGTGATGCCTAGTCAATTAGATGTGAATTTTGTAAGAATTTATTTGTATTTGACAAACACCAGATTACCATTGTTATAGTATTAAATGAAAACGTTTCTTGAACGATATTGTGTAACAACGTTCATACTTCATAATTGTTGACATCGGGAAGCAACTAAATAATCTTACGTATATATCAAGAGAAAACATTTCTTTTAATTAACATTCCTACTAACGATTTTGTTAAGCCAGTTTTCCGGGACAAGAACAAAAACTAAACAAGTAAAAATATTTCGGATTCGGAAACCAGGAATTTCTTTTTAACCCCATATCATTTTGGTTATATCACCACTTCGAATTTAAAAAAATCGTATTTATAGCTGTATCTCCATTAACGTCTTATTTGCGATTACTTGGGTTGTTTACTATGCTCTTTCTTTTTGTGCGTGAAGTCTTCTCTTTGCCCCCCTCTCTTACTTTTTTAAAATTTAGCGGCAATTTTGTCGGGCACCTGTTTCAATTCTCAAAAAATTGACATAAGTTTTTCACATGGAAAATTCTGCCCAAAATTGAATTTTAAAGGCCTTTCACCAGTATGATAATTTTTCAATACAATTTTTGTGTTTAAAAATGAGAGGATTTTCATCAATCAAAAGTCTGCGACGCTATTTGCCTTACTGGCGCTATCAGTCACCTCCGCCGGTTTGCATAGATGCCGCAGATTGTTGCGCGGTAGACTTCTTTGGTAGCCAATATAGTAAGCGGATTTTTTATATCGATATGGTGAAACTAATATCGTCCCAGTTTTTTTCAGATGATGTTTCACGACAAAAAAAAATTTTTTTAATGCTCTCTGATAAAAAAATTGGAGCTTTGAAATGAGAAAAATTATAATTTTCATAAATTGGTCTCATAACACAATTCGTTAAAGCTTTCAAATAATTTATTAAATTTGGCGTTAACGTGTCCTGAGATGATCATATGAGTTTTTTGAAAACAGAATTTTTTTTCACTTTTTTGAGAGATCTGGGTACATGGTTAATGGGGTTGAGGCAACGAATTTTGAATTTGCGTAGGCTTTGCTAGGCGAAAGTGTTAGAACGATACATTGCTGAAAAAACTCGGAATGTCTATCGGAAATCAGTCTATCCTAACCCCTGTTAACACTAGGTAATATGCAGCTCAATCGGCAATTACTGTATAATTGTCTATTCAGCTGACTAAATTCACAATTGCAAGTGTGCAAAAGGAACATCTTGTCATGCTATAATGATGTGTTACAAAATTGGGGTTAAGGATCATCTCTTTGACAACCCTTGACTCAGAAACTAACCACCTGGTTAACCGCAATAAACCAGTGCTTTCGACTTTTTTCACTTAAATAGTGATCCTACAGGAGCTTACACGAAAACTCTAGTAATATTTTTGATTTCAAGTGATGATGCTGTTCAGTACTCGATTTTCTCAGAAACCAGAAATTAAAGTCGAATTTGACGATAAAAGACTTTTTGTACGTTTTGATACATGTTATTATCGGCCAGAAAACAAGGGATGCCATTTCGAACAGACAATTAGCGTGAAAATTATCTTCATTCTTAGAAATCAACCAATAAATTTCATGAGTCGTGAATCAACAAGTCAAAAAAGAGGAAACATAATTAAGAAGTTTTTTTTTATTTACAACGATCAGAATATTTATTTTTTTTGGCGAGTTACATTTAATGTAAGTACATAATTAACTTACATTTCATCAAAAACGTAATTGATTTGACGTTAGCAAAAAACATCGCCTATAGAAGAATAAAGTAAGCATTTTTTAATATTTCTCTACAATTACGCTAATCATTTATGAAAAGTGAAAATTTTTTTGAATAAAAAAATTTATATTATAATTTTTAAAATTAAATAAACAGTTCGCGCACAATTCATTCGATAGATGATTAACGCAGGTTGCGTTCGCACCTGTTAGAATGTCTTTTTTAAAGTTTCAACTCTGAACAAAATCAGGGGTTATTAGAATGAATTTCTAAAATGAAAACATGTAGAAAAGTTTTCAACAATCATACATTAAATGAAGTCAGCCTTGATAAAAACCTAACCCCTAAAGCTATGGGGTCCCACTTCCCAAGATCGTTTCGCCACCGTGATATCAACAGGCAATGCTGGCAAATCTAACTACGTTACACTGGTCTACGTAAGAGAAGCTTAATGAACCTTCAATCTAAGCCTAAGATCAAGAATTTAGGTGGTTCCTGAATGTTGAAATTGCTGTATGCTGGGTATTTGTAACAATTTTTCAACAGTTCTGTATTTTGATTAAAAAATGATCAAAACGGTGAAAATGAAAATAAAATATGGTTCTGTGAAACACTATTTTCATAATTCTTTATAAATCCAAATGTTTTTCAAATAGTAACAAATGCGTTAAGCGTAATTACCAACACCAACGAGTTTAAAAAATGCTCTCATTTTTGCCAGCAGCTAAAAACTCGGCCAGGTAATATACAAATAAGTTGAATTTCAAAATAACACGGAAACATAACAAACCGACCAAAATGTGGGCAATAGATAATGAGTTTACGTTCAGGGTCTTAATTCGTAAAAATGAAAAACAGATTTCGTAAACTTGAAAATTCTCTTATATAAATAAAATCTCACAAACGTTTGTATGGAATTTGTGTCAATTTTGTCTTCATTTCTTTTAATCACAGATACTGCGCGCACTGCTATTATGAAAAGAAGCGTGTTAATACACTAACACATAATTAAGACCGATTTTCTTTAATAATAATATTTCACAGAGAATCTCATTGTTTGTCATTTGTTATGATATTTCCTATTAATATTTCTTTAAGACGCGAATTTTGGATGAACTCAAAAAATGACTCTTAACGTTCGGAATAAGATTTTTTATAAGTCATAATTAGATTTGCGACGAGTACCTGCGCGTTGAACGGAACTCTCTAACGTTTACTCATAGCGTCCACATGTTAGTGATGTTCTTATTTGCTTGTTGTTCCATCATAAAAATTGTAGTATCAAGACGTCAAAATAAAATCAATCCCTTACCACATGTTTCGGTTCGACATGTTGCGGGTAATCGGTAATTTTGTTATTTCATTTCGACGCAGGATAAAGCGTTGAATGGCCTGAACGATTCTTTTTTTCAAAAACATATTGGTTGATGCATGGACCTACTAATTTTTTAACAATGGGCAGCCTTTTTAAGCTCCCATTTTTAAAAACAAAAGAATTTTTAAGCCCGTAACATTAATTTTTCGGATTCTCGAATCAAAACGTAGTAAATTCAAATATTTTTATAATCGCTGGTAATATGTGATTCACAACTTTTGTAATATTTTTTCAGCTGTGTGATTGCTTTCAAATACTCCGCATTTTCGTGGTGATAAGTAACCGTGACTTTTTGATTAAGTAATGTTTCGAACAAATTGAATAAAAATAATTACGAACGTTAAAAAACTGTGTTAAAACACTTCTTTAGACACATTAGCATCAATGAAATGCACTTATCCTGGTCCAGAGGTCCCTGAAATCATATCATAACGTGAATCATCTCACGTGACTGTAAACGTCATGTTCTACAATGCAGTTGAAGTAAATCGTAGTTTCGTACACATAACGTAGTGTATTATTCTCAGACAAATTATCATTAACGAATGCACTACTCTGGAATTATATTATCACGGGATACACTTTTAAGACTGTGAAATGTCATTCGTTAAACAATGCAGTTGATTTAAAGCGTATTTCATATAAAAGAACGTTTGTGGCCTTTTTAATTGAATGTAGCGCTTTTTGTTTTTGTTTTTATATGGGATAAATTAGAAATTTCGGAAAGTGGGTAGTTTTTATCGGAGGATTGTATGAATATAATTCTGGAGGAGACTGCGACTGACCAACGCGATTCATTGTCCAAATATTTGTCTTTCATTGCTTCTTCAAACTTACCTGCGATTAGAACGCCCTCAACAAATTATCTCCCACTTACCATGTGTTGTGTATAGGCCAAAACGTTCTTATTTTGTATGAAATATCGAAATTCTTACTCTTGGAAAGTGTATGAATCACGGATTACTTGCATCCTTTTTATATCCCCTATTCACACTTTGTAAATATCCGGCCCTCCTACTTAAAAACACACTACGTGTGAATAGGGATATAGAATTACCTCTATAGGCTATAGAACAATAAATACAAATATTACGTTTAATTTTAATCAGAATTAGACATTCGTCACAACAACTTTATTCTTGAATCAAGTTAAAAACGCCGAAAGCTGTATTGATTCATCCGGTGAGAATAAAAAAGCGATATTTTTTTCAGCGCAGTACCGCCCCGTTTTCTCATGCTAGGAATCTGTATTCAGTTAACTCTGAGCGCCCGTGAGTGGTTTCGTTCGTGCTAGAATTGGAAAGGTAGAGAAAAAAAGTATTGTTTTTTGGTATATCAACCGTGATCGATTTCTGCGCAAAAGTTTCATCTGCAAAGATACTTAAGAGACTGAGGATTTGGAGTGTGAAAGGAAAACAGGTTTACAATCAGAGAAATTCAAAAGGGAATATAGAGAAATCCCTGCAGAGTTTAAGAAAAAAATAAAGGACAGAATGATAAGAAATGATCGAAAACAGAGAAAAATTGCATTGACAATGTCAATTTGACATAGTTGATAAATGCAGATTAAAAATATGTTCATGAAATATGTTTTAAAATATTGTGACAAAAATAATTTTCTTTTTTTTCGATAATGAAAAACTTTTTTTCGAAAAATTTTGTACCAAAAAGAGTATTTCACACAGAAATAAACAGTGTTAGCGAATTCTTGCTGATTTTTCAAAGATTCAAGTATGTTCAGTTTAAGATTTGTTGTATGTAGTGACTTTCATAGGATATTTTTGTGAAAAAAACGAATGGAAAAAGCCTCCAACTCAAAAAATTTCAATAAGAAATGAAGAGTTTTCTTGATAAAATTATTTAATCTCACTTTGAATTAATTTTGACCATATTTGTTCAAGACGTTCTGTGGACATTTTTTCCAACTCGTGTACCAATTATCCTTTTTTGGGAAACCAAGGTTGACGGTAAATAAGTGAAATAAAAATACTTTTCCTGATTTTTACACCAAAAATATTTTCAAATAATTTGACGAAATTCATTTTAATTTATTAATAGAATTTTTTGAGCATTTTTTAATACCCTGGTTTCGTAAATTTTGAATTTGTTATCTTTATTAGGACTAATTTAGGAGGTCCTATTAAAATTTAGTTTGTAAACGTGTATCTCGAATAATTCTCTTGGATGACTACTGTCTACCCAAATTTTATATTTTTTACTGTCAAAACTATTTATTTTAACCATTCCAGACCATCAAAACGCTTCAATTTTCACGATAGTATGCTCGGCGTTCAAATGATTGATTACCGATTAAACTAAATGTAAAGCCTTTCAAATTTTAAATTATCTGCTGCATGTTTTTGATGCTATCCGAAAATTTGAAAAAAAAGTAAGAAAAGTTGTACATAAAGTCTAGAAGTTTTTAAGCTAATACCATCTGAATTAAAGATGCAACTTTTCGATCTGAAAAATATTTCTGTTTTCACTCATTACCTGAAGATGAATAATAAATTCGAAACGATGTAAATACTATTTAATATAGCAAAAACAAATATGAAATTAAAGATCTACTTATAGATAGATGACAAAAGTTTAGAATTATTATTTTCGGATAAAAATCTGACCTTAAATTAAGATCAAATTTTTGAAATAAAGAACCTTGCGCAGACTTTATAAAAATAACAGGCTATTTTTCTTCAGATTTCAATTTCGAATTAGACACATTTGAGTTCTCATTATAATCGTCAGATTATGAAAAATTCTTGAGATAATCAGTGAGTCACTGACAGTGACAAAATCAATAGTTTTAATATCCGGCTTAATTTCGTAATTGTTCAATTTCGAAGGAAAATTTCGAGCGGATTAATACAACCAAGGATGTTTCCCCGGATTCGTGGGGTTATTATCACTTCGATTGTTTCCGCTGATATTTCCGAGACAAACAACAAAGTACCACTTTTTGGTGAATGCCTAGTACTGCAAAATGTAATTAAATTGGTAATAACGACGTGAAATTGTAATTATTCTAAATCAAAAAATTAATGAAATTTCTGAGTATCGTTTCATTACAAAATTCCACGTACAGCTTATTTGACATAATTACTAGGTGATAATTAATAATACTAAAAGAATTTTCTCGACAATTTTTAATCATTTTTTTTATCGTTGAATTCCCGGTTTCATGCATTAATATAATTAAATAAGAAATGTATTGATTAAGCAATCCCGTCAACTATATAAAATGGTACTGAAGTATCATCTAGTCTATTTGGAATACACAATAAGATCCATTTAGTACAATTTTAAAATCTTTAAAAATAAAGTCTTTTTTTTGTACTAAAGTATTCTTTGTTGTACTGAAGTAAAGTCTGTTGTGATAAATTTATCAAAAGTTGCAATAAAACCTAGGACGAGATAGCTTTTCCGTTCGAATAGGTCGCTTGTAAAGATTAGATATCTAGGAGTGTATTCATTCAAAAAAAATTTGACATATTTTTTTTGCAAGATTAAGGCTAATTGTTTATCGGTGATTTGACAATTTTAAAACCACCATCGCCTTAAGGTATCCAAAGTTGTACTAATAAGGTACCTGCAGTCAAGTGTGCAAATTAAGAAATTGTTTAAATGCGTTTGTTCCAATTAAATTGCTCTAAAGTTGTACAAAAGACAGTTTTACTTAAGGGGGCGGTGCATTTTGACAGATACGGATATGGGCTCTTGATTAAAAACTTTTTACTGGAATCTATATATTCTTTCATTCAATATATACCATCAAAGTAATGTTTTATAATGCAGGCAACTTTTGTAACTAGAGCCTTTTCGAGTTATTGCTTTTTAAGAAAACTTTGAGTTCGAATTAAACTTTTCGAATTCGACAAATTATGAGAAATTTTTGAAAAAAGATCCGAACATTATAAAAAAATGCTTTATTTTTGTTCAAATTTTTTTTACAGTATTTTGATTCAAATCAACGAAAAAACTCTTCAAAATGACCACTTTAACTTTTTGCTTAGTAGGTGACCACATATTTTTTATATGCAATTTGAAAAATCATCTGACATTTTTTTGGGATTTTTCGGTCGAAACTATTTGGAAATATTTTGAAAAATTTCCTCATTTCTTTCAAAATTTTCAAATCTAATTTTTCTGGATATGTCTTCGTTTTGTTTCTTCGCTCTTGTTAATACTCTGAATAATACTTTTTTAAACGAAACTACGGATCGGAGAAAATACTTTTAAGCCCTCTTTCCAGAATTAAAGAAATTTCATACACCAAACTTGCCGAATTGATAAGCCGACCATCCACCGTTTAAAATTTATTTTATTTAACTCATGCAGAAAATATTTCTTTCGATGTGGTAAAATTTTGTTTTTTTCCGTCTTTTTCACAAATTTAAATTTTCGATTTTGACGTAGCAATCGTATAAAATAAAATTTAATGAATCCCAGCTGATGGCCGAGAGCGTATTTAACCCTCCGAGGCATAAGGCCGTTTAATACATTTTAAATTCAACAATGTGAATCTAGATAATATTTCCTAAAATTTTTCCGATACTGGGTTCAAATTTCATGACGAGTTGATTTAAAGCGATTTTTTGCCTAAGTTTTACTTACGAAAGAATACTTTCGATCCAAATTTGGAATTAAAATTTCAAATAAGTCAGTTTTTAGAAAAGTGTTTTGACTACAATTTTGCAAGAAAATTAGCATTCTGGACATATCTGGAGCGAAAAAAAATTTTTAGGAGTGAAATTTCAAAATATCTTATTTCGATATTAGTATGGATAAAATGATAAGTTTTAAAAAATATATGATTTGTGAAAATCATGCCAGAGGGGTTTTTTATACCATATTAATTTAGCCAAACTAAGGCCCGATTAGTCATATATTTTGCGACACAAAAAACTTTAACTGCTTATAATTTCGTTTTTTTCTCACTCTGAATTGCAGAACGCGAAACATGTCAAATAAAATACAATTTTTAAATTGAAATAAAAATATAAATATACCATATTTGCCTTGATACTCTAATAATAATCAAATAATTTCATTAAATCGAGGAAACTAACAATTTTTCCTAAAAAACGTGATTTTTCCATGAATATTATGAACTTATTTAAAAATATTAAAAAATATT
>SCLH01000561.1:34942-53049 GCA_004367855.1 Oikopleura vanhoeffeni | reverse complement strand
TTTGGAGGGTTTTTTTCGATAATTTTAAAACTTTATTAAAAAGATTTTTGGACAAAATAAATGGGCTTCTAAGTAATTAATAAAAAATTATAAATTTTACTGTTATTTAGACACCATGGAAGCAAACGCGCGTTTTTTTAAGTGTTTTTTCAAAAGAAGATTTATAAAGTAAAAATAATTGATTTGAAGAAAATCAGATTAAACAAAGTGAGCTCAAAAGTGTCAACTTTTGTTCGAAAATGTTTTCATCCGAAAATTTTGAAGTGCCAAAAAGTTTCTTATCAAGAGAAAAAAAATCGAAAAAGTGCAAACCTGTCAAAATGCACCGACCCCCTTAAGGTAGTTGTACTAAAAGCGCCTTCTCAATTAAACGAATGTTCATTTTTCAGATTTTGAAAACCGTTTGACGCGTTAGTGCAGGGCTGGATTACTATCATAGTATTTGATTCCATTTTTTGCTATGTTAAATCGTTTCCAGTTACTTTTTATAATATGAAGTCCAAGAGTTGAAATTTCGATGTCCGCATTATTTTTCTAGGGGAAATTTAGAAATTTGTATGAATAAGGATAGTTTCTGGGAAAACTTATTAAACAAAAAAATTTGTTCTGCTTTTAAGTTTATTGATCTTATTCAGAATTAAACAAAGATTTCAAGAAGATGATCAAACAAATTTTTATTTAGTTTGCTTAAAACTAAGTTTTGCTTAAGGCAAGTTCCTACGTAAGCGCCATTAATTATGACCCCACTGCAAATAAAAAAAGTGTGATTAAAATGAGATTTAAAATTATAAATATAAATAATAATTAACGTTTGCTTTCATCAGCATCACAAGAATTATTAAAGATTAACAGTTTAGAAAGTATTGCGGTTTATATACTCAGATGCCCTGCCCTTAGCGCGTTTTTTGCAAGTAAATCACTATTATCAATGTGACGAAATATAGAGTTTTTACAGAATCGAAAGTGCGCGAGAAGTTTGAAAAAAGCGTCGAAAACTTTAGTCGGACAATTTTGAGCGAAAAAGCTTTTAACATTCCCACTTAATTATTCCAAAATGATACCAAAAAGTCTTAACATGCCTAAGCAAGACCCGATGACGTTATAAGAGTATCATGTCATTTTTACTCAATTTGCATCCATTGCAAATAATTTCAGTTATTTTACATAATTTCGGAGATAATTTCAGTGAATTAAGTCTTGTTTATTTAACTCGGTAAATGTATTTAAAACATCTCTGCCGAATTTTTTACCTTTTTCTTGCTCTTCGAAAATTATGACGTCGAGATTCAAATTATACCATTTATTTCTAAATTACTTCTCGAGCCTTAGATCCAGCTTTTTTCTAACGCTGCGAAATCGTAATTTGGGATTAACGAACCTTTTTTCGAAAACCTCGTGAATATCGCGTTGCAAGACCCGAGAACTTTAACCGAAAAGTACCAAAATTAAATAGCAATTTTAACACAACTTCAAGAGGCTGGATTTCTTCTAAGCATAAGAAAAATTCCTAGTCTGATTTTATACAAATCATCTGAAAATCCTAATAATTGCTTCTGAAAACTTTAAAAATGCCATTCAGTGCAGTTCTTAGTTATAAGTTTTAGATTTTTCGTCAATTATACTAGTTTATAGTAGCGGATACAAAAATACTCACAGAATTTATTCTAAAGGTGCCCTAAATCAAATCATGAATTTCTGTTTGAAATCTGATTACAAAATTTTGCATTTACTTTTCAACATATGAAAATTCCATTCAAAAAAATATATTTTCATTCCAAACAATGTTTCGGGGGATGCATTATAAAGTTTGCTGGTTTATAATATGAAATATGTTCATTCTTATCATGACTTGAAATCTTTTGTACGAAAATATAGCTGAAAATAAGTGACGTTCTTAATTCGGTATCACAATATGACAATTTGACTTACAAACCTTGTTTATTACAAAAAATTTTAGAAAAATATAAAAATAAATACACTACATAATAATCAACATTACAATAATAAATACAAGCCAAACCAATTTCAAGGCGAGCTCAATCAAACCAAGCTTCTAAAATTGTAGACATGACCAAGCCAAGCTCAATTCGAACGGTTCAAATGCCCTGAAAATTATCAAATGTCCTGACTAAAATAATTGAAAAGCAATCGCAAAAAGTTTCGAGATGTTTTTGAATAATTTGTTGTCTAGGAAATAAAACTGTGGTTTTTGTCAAATAATGCTATACATAAAAATGTATCATGAAAATCGCTACTAGAATCGAGTTCCGATGAATGCCACTTTTGCTTACATGCAAAGGTATCATAGTTGTGGTTCGAACTAAAATTTTTCGAAAAAAATTTAAAGCTAGTCAAAAATATTGTCGCTTATATTTTTCAATTGATAATAAAATTTATGCTTTACTCTATAGCGTGAGCGGCGTGGCGCGTCACTGAAATTTATCATTGCGGGAGAGTTTGCGATTGAATCTGGCTTTGTGTTTGACAATAAAATGTCGCTGATTGGCTGCTAACACACGTTTTTTGAACGAACAATCTTTTTCCTAGATACATATTGTATAAAGTTAACTTTCGGGAAAATAAATTGACTCTTTATTTTTGAGATAATTATAAACCTTTCACTGTTACGCAAACTGAAAAAATGAAGGAAAATTGTTCGAAATGTCGGTCCTATAACGCTTGACTGGAAACTAAGTATACGTATTTTTTCGTTATTTTTACGGTTTCTAAACAGTATCTTACGATATCTTCACGATCTATACCGTATCTTCCCGATCTAAACAGTTTCTTGGATTTGTCAAAAGCTCTAAAACAACTACTGCATTTTTGTAAATTTTACATGAACTACTAATAATTTGATACGACATTCGATCAAGGTTAAACATGATTATCTTGAATTTAATGTTCTCTGAGTGAAATTCTTTTCGATCAAACTTTTTTAGCAAAAGCGCCTAAAATATACTCATTTGAAAATAATATCATAATCTTACAACGTTGTTCCACGAATTGCTTGTTGCCAATATAATTTTTCTAATGCGAAAAATTTAGCTTTTCGATTTTTATGGACCGAAACAAAATGTTTTTATTGTATGAAGCTCATATATTACTATAGCATGTTATTTCTTTGCTCGACAAGAAAAACGCGGATCTCAAGATTGATGGTATGAGCGCCCGCAAAAATGAATTGACCAATAATGTTTTGTATTATTTGCATTTAAATATCGAGGCCCTTACCTTTTTTCTCTAGGAAAAAAATTTAATACTGTATTATCACTATTTATTCAATGAAAAACTTCGTCAAAATAACACTATGCTAGAATATAATTATTCATTCGATTTTTCGCAGAACAACAGGAGTCTGAAAGTGGCTACGGATTAAGTACACCAAATAATTTTTGGTTTCGACGCCACTTGGAACTCAGGCGTAGGTATTCTCAACAGTTTTACAGTGAAACTTACGTTGATTTTATTTATAAAAATAATGCTTTAGCAAAATCGAAACGCTCTGAATAGAAATTATGCAAAAAGGATATTAGCTCTTTTTGTGACCGATATTTTTGCATGATTCTTAGATTCAGCGTTTTACAAAGGGACGCTTGACAGCATATTCTTTCCTCAACTAAAGTGAATCTTAAAAATGAGGGTAATCTCTAAAGCGGGTGTTCGAATCTCAATGATGTTGTCTCAGTGATTACGCACCGATTAACTTTGGCGGTCTCAATATCAGGAGCCCTTGCCTATTTTCATACCCAAAACAATCACTAGGACAACATTAGTGGAATTCGAACACGCGTTATAAAGATTACCTTCATTTTCAAGATTCACTTTGGTTGGAAAAAGATATATCGTGAATGCGCAAAAGTTTGCTTGTTATATATGAATTTCCATATTTTTTGAAAAGATGTGCTTTTGAATTAAGAGGGTTTTTCTCAGAAAATCTAGCGCATGAACTACAAAAAAGGTGGAAGAAAATATCGAACTATGAATCTTGTCGCTACCAATTTTTCTGTTTATTCGTCTGCTATAATTGAAGTAAATATTAGATTGGGCTAAAATTGGTTGTACTTTCAGGTCTTGTTCAAAATGTACTGAGTCGGAAATTATTACTTAACCTCCTCACACCCAGAAACGAGACCTTCGCCTCACACCCAAAAGCCTATCTAAAGGCAATACTTTGAGCGCTTACACGGGAAAACTGGGAAAGATATCAATTTACTTATTTGTCACTGATTGAGATCAAGGATAAAATTAAGTGAAAAACACGTAACATTTTAAATTTCGAAGTTTGTAAACTAGATAACTGCGAGAGAAAAGAGAGGTTCACTCACCTTGTATTTCTTGAAAAACCACACATTTTTTACAATGACATATAAGTTACAAATTTAGGAGTGAAACTTTAGCTATTGAAAGCTGGTCTCAAATTTGAAATATGATATCTTGATCGCTTACAAAACAATCATTCATATCGCCGCGCGTCGAAATATATGCAGTAAAATGTGAAAAATATTGCTAATCAGCTGAAAACTCAAATCAGTACCACCTTATGTTCTATATTTGATCGATTTGTATTTGTCGACTTTATTGGGTTACATCAGGACAAATTTGCTGGCTTGCCGAGGCCTGGGTTACATTGCCGTTCAATTCTTTCGAAAATAATTTTTTGACAAATATTTGTTTTTCATTATTTTGAGTTCATAAAAATCACTTGTGAAAAAATTATTCTTCGTATAGAGACTGCAGATAAAATAAACTTATATCAAAAAAATCCTCAAATACTTTCCTAAAAACTTGCTTCCTCAGAATTTCAATATAATGTATCGTTTTCACACAATAATTTTTTAAGAAATTTTGACGAAAATCCTAAAAAAAGTAGGAAAAAATAACTTTCGAACGGCTAATCGTATAAAATTTTCAACAATATTTTTGGAAATAAATTGCAAACTCTATGACATATTTGAATTGTAGGTCTGTGACGATGTTATTTCTGCGCCGTTTTGGCTCCCGAAAATTTGTTTGCCTTTAGATAGTCAAAGGGTGTGAGGGGGTTAAGAACCATAATTTTAAAGGAAATTGAATCAGGATTTTAAAGTTTTTTCTTAGTTTTGTAATGGGTTGTATATATGGGTTGAGTGAAATTAATAAACTTTTTTATCATGATAAACCAGTTTAGTTAGCAGGTAGATTGAAATATTTTGTTCGATGAAATTAAGATCTTTCATACTGAAAAATAAAAATATCCTGTCAGCCCTAGTTCACATTTTTAAGAATACGATTTTGCAAGGAAACCATATTTCATCATGCTGCCTTACACTTCATGATTCTTGTTTTGTTAATAAATTGCAGATAACATTTAAAAAACGCCCATTTACAGGGGGATTTTCAAGAAAGGGTACTTGAAATTCACATCTGGGAGTCATTTTGACACTTGGTTTTGAAAATTTCAAATATAATTTGAATTTTTTGGGAGAAGAATCATCGATTCGAAATGTATCCATTACACGTTTCCAAAGAATAAATTTAGAATTCAGTACAAGGCATTAACATAGGATTTTCAAACACTGTTGATTAAAAATTTGTTTTGTAACAAAAGTTTTCTTATTTTTGAGAAGACCATCAGTTAGTTCATCTGGACTCCTGGACTTTGGGAATTTTAATTGAACGAAAAACCGGAAAGTTTGAAATGTATAATACATTATGTATTTCCAAAATGCTGATGTGGCATTTATTCAAAAATTTTGCTAGTTCTCGGTACAATGCTAGTTGATTAGCGTGAAATCAATTAATCGTTTTAAAGAACATGTTTCTTGAATGTAAGGTCACGTGAGGGTCTCGGGTCTTTTTCCGCATTTTTTGTTTTGGCTTTTNAATGAGCTAGGGTGTCTTCAAATTAATCAGATCATGTTTAAACAATAAGTAATCTGAAATTGCATGCAATGTGAAAAAATAAAATTCGAAAATTTCAGATTTATTTGAATTTTAAAAGATTTAATTTCCACCGGATTTTTGTATTTCGGGTTTTTCGACCTAAAATACTGCAAATATAGAATTGGCTTCTCAGACTTTTTTTGTTCAGTACCTTTCTTTTGACCCTTTTTGGAAGATATTTCAAGAGGAAAATTTATTTTAAATTCGGAAAAGTTCACTTCCAGTCTGACAAGTATCAAATTTTCGAGAATATTAGACAAGAAAAAAAATATATTACACAGGAATTGAAGGACATACTTTTCTAACTTTTTGGTAAAGTTTGATGAAAATTTATATAAAAGTCAAAAAATAAACAAGTTGTTAAAACATAATTTGGTCGAAAACACAGTATTTGTTATTTCTAGAACAGCTGACCTAAAAAACGCGTGGGTCGGGGGTCTTTTTTCTCGCATTAAAAAAGTGTTTTATCAGCATTTTCTAGAAGACGGTTCATCAGAAAAACTTGAATTTTTGGGAATACAAGAGACCTTCGACGTTTGAGCTTTTGGGTAGAAACATTTCCAAAAATTTTAGGTCAGCTGTTCTAGAAATAAAAAATACTGTTTTTCCAACCAAATTATGTTTTAAAAACTTGTAAGGGTGGCCACGTAAGGGTTCATACAATATCCTGAAATAAAATAGTGTCTAAATATATTTTACTTAATGGACTTAGAAAAATTTTGACTAAATTATCGTACTATTTCAGACAAAATAATGTGATTTTGCAAGTTTGTAGCTCTTTATAAAATGTATTTGTAAATTAAACTAACAAACAAAATGAAAATGACTAATTTCTGACACAAAATATTCAATTTTTTTTTAATTTCACATTTCACGTTTCAGGATCACATTCAAGGTCATTATAAATAAATAGATATTATTAACACAAAATTTCGGTCGGCATTTTCCAGGATATTTTAACTTGACCGTTCCAACTCTCGCTCAAATTGATAGGTAATAAACTTACTAATGAATAGCTTTTCCGAGTGGAAATTAGCGAACAGATTTCGAGTAAATCACGAGGAAGCATTAGCGATAAACCAATGCCAAAAATTAACGTAATGACCCTGTTTGGGCCCAGAGGTTTTCCAAAAAATCTTAATTTTTGAATATTTACGTAAGGAAATGCTTAGGATTTTGCTGAGTTTACAAAGGTGAACATTTTGGGCTTAAGTTCACGATTTCTGAAGTTTATTATTTTGTTATATTTAACTCTTAGTAAAGATATTTGAAACAAGTTCAAACTCATTATTTTACTTCGAAAATTACTAAAATTAACTTTCTTATGGACAGAAAAAATTGGATTACTTTCATCCACGGTTCTCAATCCGTTTTAACCAGTGTTCTAAAACGGGATGAGTTTTCAATCCCGATCCCGACCCGGGTCGGGATATCCGGATCCCGTTTCAGAACACTTGATGTATTGAAAAGGTGATTTTTTCACAAAAAATGTAATCCATGCTATAAAAGTTTTTGTCAATGTCTTAGTTTTAAACGCACTTCTGAACTCTTACGATTACACTTTAAGAGATAAATATTGAAAAACTGGTTTCTACATGTAATTGACTGAAAGAAGATATTATAAGAAACCACAAGCCATTCTTCTTGGTCAAAAATATCAATCTGAACAAGTTGAAATGTCCTTGAAATGATTCAAGGACGTGGATTTTAGATGTTGCCTCATCTTTCTTGGCGAAATCATCTTTTAAAGTTTATACGAGAGTAAGTCTTTCTTCACTCAAGTATTTTATATTTTTCAGCTTATTTTTTTCATTACAAAATCTGTTAATATAACTGGGTTTACGGAAATAGTTTATATAAATTTTTCAAAAACCTCTTTCTAGTTACAGAAATAGCGTTATTCACCGCTTTGTTTTAACAAATGGTACATAATTTAATGAAATTTCGAGTAAGAAAAACCTTGATACTGAAATTATGGAAAAATTATATTACGAGAAACCATAATATTATGTTAGACACCTCACCTATCCTTCTGACAATCGGTCGAATTAATTCAATTTTATACAAAAATTCCATCCCGATCTTGTTAATCAATTTTAACCAATTTTCCGATTTTTATAAATAAAATTCGCTGATCATGCGTTCTATTTGCCCAGATGTCTCCAGATGTGCTACTTTAGCCACTGAGTACCGATACATGCTTCGTTTGAATTACGTTTTTATAATTTTTCTAATTTAAAAAAAAAAGGTATTTTTCGTCAGTCGCAATTCGCGAAGCCGTCTGTTTAACTAAGTGATCAATTCGAGTGAAATGGGAAAGTGCTGACAAGACGACATTTTCGAAAAAAAAATTCGGTAGTAAAAATCGTGAAATTGTTGATACATTAATGTTTTCTAAACTACATTGATGAATTCGCTGAAATAATTGCGTTGTTTTTTCAAATCTGCCATTTGAAAATATTTTGACGAAAGTGTGGGTACAAGCTCAGAACAACGAGAATGCTTTTTCTGAGATAGTTAACCTCAGGATTCCAAAAAAGATAGGGATAGATCACAGGGGATAGAGGGGAATAGCCTATTCCGAATAGGAATGACATAGGGATGGGAGTCCCATCATGGGACCCTTGAAAATAAGTCATTTAAAAAAATCGAATCGTTGCTCACTTTCGGACCGTTGACGCCTTTCATTGAACCAATTTATATAGAATCATCTAAATTTCACCTAAAAAATGACCACAGAGTGATTAGTTGAAAACAAAATCAAATAAATGTACATAATAAGTATATCCCTTCATTGCCCTCTCCGCAAGATGTGGTCCCTCAAAAACACGGGGGGGGTGAGAAAACGAGGCGTCATTTGAAAACGAGTCATCCGATTTAGTTTTTAGATAGCTCAAACTGAGCACAATTATCTAATTAATATAACATTAAAAATGGGTTTTAATAGGACCAATTTTTTAATTAATTTTCTAAAATTACTGAAATTGTTTAAATATTAGTTTTTGTTTAAAAATAGAAACAAACGTCTGCGAAAAAATCGCAACAATGGTCTGATTCGGACCAATTTTATTTTGTATTATTTACTAGATATTTGTGCACAGTTTGAGCTATCTAAGAACCTAATCGGATGACTTGTTCTCAAATGACGCTTCGTTTTTCTCCCCCCCCCCCCCGTGTTTTTGAGGGATCAAATCTTGCGGAGAGGGCAATAAAAGGATATGCAGCAGAAATTTAATACATTTTTCACAAAAATACAGTACATCAATAATGTTTTTTTTGAGAAACGGAAATATTATGATTCCGGAACCCATGCTATCAAATTTTTCTACTAATCATACCAGTTCCGACTTGTCCCAAAAATCAACTTCCTGTGATAGTTTCAGCCGACCTCAAATCGGGTTAAAAATAATTTCAATGAGCAACGTGAGACTTATAAAAATATATAGGCAAAGAGAGCTAAAATGAGATTTTTGAATTATCGACTTATCCAAATGGTTTTTAATTTCAGATTAAATCACAGTACCTCAGACCAAGCCACGCTTTGAAGACTATTTTTAAAATTGATATGAATAGCAGAATGTTTTCAATGACTAAAACTAAAGATCTTTGAAGGTTTTCGAACCCACCATCACTTTTGTATTTATTTGGGAAACCAGTTCTTGCTCAGGTTATGCTTAAGGGAATGAGGCCCATTCAATAATTACGATATTTTTCAAAGGGTTCAAGTGTTGTTATCAAAAAACCTAGATCCGAAAATTACCCAATTTGTTTCTTAATACAATTTGTTTCTTAATTAATGTACAATACAAATTGGTTGCCTTGTGAGCGCCACTCATTGGCTCGTTTGATTTTACCCTAGTTGATACAATACCCCGCACGCGATTAGCCTAGGCAACTCATGCTCGGCACTTCATGTAGTTCAACTCTTAAGAATGTTAACACTTCCACTAAGAGCATCAGATAAATTAACTTACGCTCAGATGAAGGTTTTTAGTAAGCCAACTAAAAAGCACAAAACAGCTTACTCCTCATGCATTTCACATTAGTTTTTTCTGAGCTTGACATTTGGGCTTCACATATCAATACGGATGTCAAAAATAGCCATTTTTTGAATGTATGCCTCTTGTGGTCAGAACAGCCAATTTGGGAGGCTCACAAAAAAACATACGCCTCCTACACTTTTCATCTTAAATTTTAGATTTGTCCTCTAAATAAATGACAACGCCTAGTAGTTTTTCGAAATTTTGTAATGGGCTCTCTTAAAATGCTTGTGAATTTCCGATTTTTAAGTAAATTTTAAACTTATTTTCAGAAAAAAGAGTGAAAAGTGAGACCTCCACTCTCTTAACTCCGTTACTGAGACAGTACCGATCGGCACTGAGTGATCATTTAGCGCGTCCGTTCTCATAGTAAAATACACACGGATTTTATGAATTTCACAATCCTAAAACTTTTTTATAATTTTTTATCTTTTGGTTTTAAAATCATTATTCTAACTTTTTTGGTTCCGGAATTATAGCCATTTGGTCAAGTCGAAATGTTGAAAGTGAAAAAAATGAAATGTGTTTTTGAACATGAAAAATAATTTTTTTCAAAAATTTGAGGACTTTTCTCTGTAGAGAATTTCAATATTGTTTTTGTCTGAAAAAGATGAAAATATTTGGTGCACCGATCAGAAATAATTTCTAAAAAACAGGTTTTTCACATGTCAAATTTATTGGATTTTCTGAAAAAATAGTGTCACTCTTTAATCTATTAGAAAAACTCATGTCCAACTAATTCGCCTCTATGACTTAGTATAAATATGATACTGTTTGAGAATTGTATCATTTCCTGGATATTTACATCTAGAAAGCAAAAATTTCAAAATAATAAGCGAGATTTTGCTGCGCCCTATACTTATGAAACAGTCTTGACGGACTTATACATGATTCAAAAAAAATAACTGATTTTTCTTGATTCAGAATTGTTTATTTTATCTTCCTTATATTGATTCCTCAAAGTTAAAAACTTATGGTTAGGCTTCAAAACAATGCTTTAGAGAAAATTCACATATTTTCAGCTAAGTAAAAGGAAAAGTTTCAATGCGAATATCAAATGAGGCTACAGGAGTAAATAAATCTTACAAAAAGTTTGGGATTTGAACTGAGTCAAATCCTAAGTTCGTGGCATGTAGAGGGTATTAAACATGATTTTCTAAAATTCGGAAGTACCAATTGACACTGGTACAGGGTTGTTTTGAAATGCTGAGTACATGGGTTAACGTAGCACTTTTATCGTAGATCGTATTAGATGCTCTCCTTTTTACATTCAGTCTGATTGTCGCAATTTTAAATAAATTCTGCAATATTCTTTAGATGTTAACAAACTATTCAGATATTGTGGCGAAAGTACTAACCAACGAAGCTATCAGCTCTGATTTTTAATTTTTGACTTTAATAGCCCGGAACACCAAGAATCTTATTTTTTATAAAAATAAAAATTCTACCTTCAAACTTTTTTTTAAAGACTTCCAGTGAAAATACAAATAGGATGATTAAAAATATACATAATGTAATTCAATCATTTTCAATATTGTTTAATGTCCTTCTTTGCCATAACAATTATCTTCTAAATGTCCTAAAAACAATTGTAAACCTCAAAAATCAGACCTTTCAATATTCAACAGAAATCGCGAAAATACTTAGTCTGAAAACGATATATATTTTTGCCAAAGAAATCACGACAACTGGTGGTAGAAAACCGAAGACGAAAAAACTACTACTTGCTCCGGCAACGCATACGAACCAACGCGAACGCGTAAAAACATAGACAAAACAAAAAAATGAAGCTTTTATCATTTGTCGCGTTAGGCGCAATTGTCGGAGTTGACTTGGAAAAACCAAAGAAAGGTAAATTTAGAAAATACCGGATAATGTCTTAACTTAAGGGTTCTGGGTGCTGGATTGCATGCAGAAATTATCTTTTTATGTTAGATAAATGAAACAAACAAATACAATTCCCTGGTGAATAAGCCCTAAGAAATTAATTGCGACTAATTAAAACTTGCTATTTCGACTTTGAAGTCTGTTTTGAGATTTTTAACCGAAATCAGCATATCACATTAATATGTACAAAAATGAAATTTGAATAGCAAAATTAAATTCTTCGGTGAAAACTCACCAGGGAAAATTTTTTTGAAAAAGTCTAACACTATTATGAACATAAATAAGACTTCTAATTGTTTGGTATGATATTTACATGCTGTTTCAATTGTTATAAGAGTGCGCGCGGTATTTGTGATCACAAGTAATTCAGATAGAAAATTTAAAATTCTCGACGTTTACTGTGTAGCATCAATTGTGATGAATCTTTTCCGGCTAAAAAATTGTTTTTCTCAAATAAAGTTAACGAGTTTTTAGACGTGTCACGAAAAGGGCTTTTTGGATGTGTTTTGAGTTTTACGAAAAACCTAAACGAAAATATGCAATTATTCGACGTTAACTTTTTTCTCAATTTAGTTTGACATTTTTTGTCAAAAAAATGAATACTTTGTATGTAGACTCCACTAGTTATTAGCTGCTGGGGAAAATTTCTAGGCCACGAAAATCAATTTCGTAAAGATGGTTTAGAGCTTTGTTACGATTTTTTGATTTTCACACATCAAATTTTTTTCGATTTTCTCTCGAAAAAAGTAATTTCTTGCAAAAAATATGAATGATTATTATAGATTTTTGTGCAAAATAACAACTGAAGTGTCCGTTAACCAAAATAATGTTAATTGATACTGTTTACTTTTAATCACCTGGTAAAAGTCGAACCCAAACAACGCGTCGCGACGGGTCCCTTCACTAATTTTCTTCGTTATTTTTTGTCGCACAAACTTGATTAAAGGAATTTTGCCGTGTTATTAAGAGCCGCAAAATAATGCGAAAGTCTGATACGGCGACAAATTATCATGCGGTATTTTTTATATTTATACCTATGTAAAACTGATTTCCTTACCGTTTTTCTCCATTTTAAGTCACTGTTTTGAACTTCTGAGCTCACCCGTTAAGCGTATAAATAACTCACCGTGGACCACCTTTCCTCCGTTTTCATTTTAGTAAACTGCTGAAAAAATGAGAAAATTGCCCTTATTTTTGCTGGGAAGCTAAGGACAAAAATTTTCAGATATAGAAAATCAATTTTTTTGAATTTATTTTCAAATACAAATTTTACACATCGAAAACCTGATCGTCATGATTTGTATATAAATACCATTTTTGATAAATATAATAAAATACTACATGATTCATGTAACATGAATCATGATATACTAATAGTGATAATCATTATAACATGATACGCTTCGTTTCGCTTATATTTTGACTGTATATTGTGTTATATATTCGGTGAGACGGCAAAATTCATCTTGAGAATTTAGATATCAAAAATATACTAATATTACAATGAGTTTGCGTTTGTCAATAAAATTTAGATTTTTAATTTTAATAATGCCTGCGTCTTTTTCTAAATTATATATGTTTATATACAGGTTGAATTTTATTAATTTGTGAAAATTCAGAAATAAAAAGACGCAAACTTAGTATATAATAAATTATACCAGAATATAGTAAAATATTAAAGAATATGATATAATATTCTGAATATTATAAAATTTATAAAATAGATAGAAGTAATTTTTGCGTTGTAAAATTCACGGCATTAAATTGAAGAAAAAAAAACTTGTTGTTTTCTGTAATTGTAGCGAAATATTACTTATGTATTAAAAGCAACGTTTCGATATTTTATTCTCAAGCTACTTATACTTTGAGCCAAACTTATTGTTTATCATCAGATTTAGACTGCAAAGTATCGACATTAACTAGCTCTTATTACGATAAAGTTATGGCGAAAAATAAACACTATTAATTTGCGTGGCTCATCATCCATCCGCGTTAGTGGAATTTGTTAGAAATAGCTCCGCCTCCGAAGTTATTTTTTGTCATCATTGCAGCTTTTTTTGGGTGGTAATAAACAAGCCGAGGCCTTTTTGAACTGATATTATTGAACCGTTATACGTTAAAACTGCTCAAGACTTCCAAGCTGGCATTTTGTAAATAAATTTATATTTATTTTTGTATAAACGGTCCAGGAACTAGGAGCGGTGAAGTTGAAGAAAATTAATCCGATAAAATCTGAGGACATACAAATAACAATTTATTACTTTGCTAAAATTCATAAACTAACAAAACTGATCATTTCTTTTTGTAGAAAATGAAACTTAAATTAATGAATATAGTGCCTTTCAATAATTTAAAAAATTTAACTCCTGGAAGCACATCCTTTCCTACTTAAAACCTTCATGAGCTAAATACTATAGTGAGGGTTCGGACCATTAGTATCATGAACCAAAGTGGAACATAAAATTCAAATCAGGTTTATAAACTTTAAAAAAACTAATATTTCCCGCAAAATTCTCCCGATAAATTTTATTTTGATTATTTTTTAAGTTTTTAAATTCTACCTCTGAATTAAAATTATCTTATCAGTTCAATTCATTTATTTAAAAGTTCAAATTTTCAGTCCGAACTTATAAATTTTCAACTATGAACTGTATATTTTTTTATTAAAATATACCAAACATAAAATTACAGGATTAAGATCTTGCGCTAGATCAACAAAAATTAAAATTCCTTATTTCTTTTTTTACTCATCGAATTGAATATGTTCAACATCAGCTTATCTCAGGGTGATCAAAAATTAAACAAAAAATTAATTGACAATTTTAAACATAGTGATTACATACTCTTTCACCCATAAATTAAAACCCGTTTGGAACAAGTGCTTTACAGCAAGATCGGATAACAAGTTCAGTTTATACATAGGAATAAGTGGTCAAATCCTGTAATTTTATCTATACAAAAACTCAAAACATGACCATAAATATAACATTTTTTTAAAAGTAAATCGATTATATACAGTGCTTTTGAACAATGGGCAACACACGAGCTTTTGCCCAAAAGTTTTGCTTATTGCCGTCAACCACTGTATTCTTAATAAAACAAGGTTCGATAGAATTAAAGTGCAACTCGACCAGGCTCTTTTTCTGATTTCGTTTAATATAAACAATACAATATAACATTTTTTTTAATTTATATTATATTTTGTCGGCAAAAACTTAAAAATTGCTTAGAAAAGTACCGGAGAACTTGAAAGTTCCTATTTTTTCCTTTAACTATACCGTATAGTCTATACGGTATAGTAGGGTGGAAACGGCAAATTTAACGGCTCATTAGATGCAGAAATTTTTACTGTTTTTATGAAAATCTCAAAAATTTTGTAAATTGACTTTTAGTACCCTATTTTTTATTTGAAAATCGGCGAAATCGTGTAAAAATTAGGTTTTTGATAAAAAATATTGTCCCACCCTACCGTATAGACTATACGGTATAGTCTATTGGCAAGATTTTATGGGGAAAAATTACATTTTCAAATGCTCAGATTTTGCGACTATGTGCCCAACCTCGCTGTTTCGAACACAAGTCCGGTAACTTTCTAAGCTGAAAAATTGACCTTGTTCGGACATGTATTATCTGCGGTATATATCCAAAAAGCACTTAAAATTTGATTATCAGCACACCTTGGGATTAATTTTTGTTAATTTTCATTTCCATAACTCTAGATTCACCGAAGATTAGGAAATAGGACATGTATTATAAAAACATTTCCGATAAGAAAATTATCATTAATTTTTTAAAAGTCATCTATAAATGTCCCCTCATTATGTCACCACGGAAGGGCTTTCTCATTCTTCTGATGTTTATCAAAATATCTATGTAATTACTAATGGGATAAAAACGTAAGGTATTTGCCTCGGGTCCAAAAATGCCATGTTTTTGCGTAGCTTTAGAACATGCTTGGTTGATCGTTATTTTCTGCGTTATTCGATCTGAGATGAAATTTTGAAATTTCAGTATTCTCGATTAATAGGATTTGAATAGAATTAGTTAAATTTAAGCAAATTTCTTGGATGAAACTGTCAAATAGGCCTAAAATTGCTTCTTTCGGCGCTTTTGTGAACTGCAAAGAACCGTTTTTGAAAACTCCACTTTATTAACTTTGTGGTACGGGTTCAAATAAAGTTTTGGCGCATATTTTTAAGCCAAAACTTTAATGCGACACTGTAATTTGATTGTTATAGGAACCTAGAATTTTATTTTACTTCTTTAACATTCTAGAATGAATTTCTGCAAGTGCGTGAAAAACATATGGGAAACAAAAATTGTAATTATGCCTTTTTTCGAATGAAAACCGAATTAAACGATAATTTTCAAAAGATTTTGTCATGAAAATATCAAATAATAGATTCCGTATTGAAAATTTGAAGCTAAACAAGTGATTGAAGTATATCCTAAATAGACCTTTTTGTGATCGTGTGAGTTAGACGCAAAGGAGAAGAAGATTCGCGTGGTTTCGCCCGATGCTTACGTTGGCGATAGACAAAGCAAACGCCAAGCACTATAACTTAATCACAAAGATAATATAATGATATTAATAATAATTTAATTACATCTGCAATTCATAATAATTAATATAAAAGTGAATCCAAAACTCATTCTATAGTAATGAATCTTACAACGTTCGTGCAAAATTCGATTTTGGAAATAAGCTCTTAGAAATTCTTAGTTACGAATAAAGAAATTATCAGTAAAAATTGAGATTATCCACATTTGGTAAACCTTAACATTTTGAAAAAATTGCCCCATGATCATTATCTGGAAATTTAAATTAATAATAAAATTAACATTGTTTTCTCGCGTAATTGATTTTTATTTCTAGATTCGAAGTTCAGATTCAAGAGAAATATTTCTGGCCATGTTTTAGTACGATTGTGAAATCGGCCAATGAGAAGGCTTTGAATTTTAAAAAAACATTTTTTGGTTCTTTGATACAGGCAGGGGTCCGGCGGATAGGTGAAGGCGGATAGGTAAAATCCGGCTAAAGAGGTGAAGGTTTTGAGCGAAAAAACTTTTCCGGCGGGATAGACGGCGGATAGACGTAAGGCAAAAGATAAGGGTTTTTCAAAACTTCCTGGGCAAAAAAAGATAGGCGTTTCGAAAAAGCCAAAATATAGGCATTATTTGAGAGATTTTATGAATGACAAGCCTTTCATTAATTTGTCGTTATTCTATTTATCTAGTACAGTTGAATTTGCCTCAAAAATCTGCACACACATTTTTGTTCAAATAAATCCCCCAATTATTTCATTGGCAATTTTTTCACGAAAAGCTATTCATTTCTTTCGTTTGAAAATAAAAAGTTGAGACCATCTTCTGGAAATATTTAATACGCCCAGTAGCTTTGGGATTGTCTCTTGCGTATTTCTAGCACTTTAATTTCTTTACAAGCGATAAGTGATAGGTTTTTTTAGTCATAATAGTATATTTTTTCGTTATTCTTAAAAAATCATTTTTAATTCCATTTTTTAATAGAAATTTATTTAATATATTGTCGAATAAAATCAAATAAATGCATTCTAGAAGCTAAATTCAAATTACTGCCGTGAGTCCAATAATCCGACAAGCTAGTTTCTGAGGTTTTCAAAGCGTCACTTTTGCATTTATGATTAAAAATGGAGCAAAAAATCAGCCTTATTCTCACTCTGGACTACCCTTAACTAAATTATAAAATCTAGACCTTCGTTTTTAATTGACCAATCAGAGCGTCATCTTCCCAGCCGTCGCGGCGGATAGGTGAAATTCGGCGGATAGGTGAAATCCGGCTAATAGGTGAAGGTTTTTGAAGCGAAAAAACTTTCACCTATCCGCGGACCCTGCTGTAATCATAATAATTTTTGAACAGCTGATTAAGAGAAATACATGGATAAGCCAAATTCTACCAGTTAATTTTTGTATTCAGGTCGCTATCAAACACTCGAAATTTTAACTCGTAGACTTTAGACATGAATCTGTAGACTCGATTCCGGCAACTAGTGACCATTCTTATAAATCGAGCCCATATATGAAGCGGCAACAGTGCAATAATCATACGAATTTAAACGTTTATTTAATTCATAATCTTTAAAATCTCGCAAATACAGTGTGGTCACCATTTTTGCCTCATAATTTTAGATCTTGGCAATCAAACCTGATTGACCACCGCTGACTTGGTCATAAGCATTTAAATCTTTGAGCACCTACGTGTTTGTAAATTTAAAC
>SCLH01000561.1:23319-34698 GCA_004367855.1 Oikopleura vanhoeffeni | reverse complement strand
GCATAAACCTGATTGACACCGCTGATTGGTCAATAAGCATTTAAATCTTTGAAGCACCTACGTGTTTGTAAATTTAAACGTTTTGATTGGTTTAGGTTAGCTCCTGCAAAAAAGAAGGATTATTAGCAAAAATGACATGCTGTACTTAAAAATATACCAGCGTACAATATAAGCCATGGAGTTAAGCGCTGCACTTATTTTCCAGGAATCCAACTGGGCAACAAAAATGCTTCTGTTTACAATAGTAAAATTTTCCAGCTGGTTTTTTGAAATTTATTCTCAGAAGATAAATTTGATGTATTTGTAATTTTGTATTATGAAATGAAACAATAACTACTAGTTTTTATGAGGATAACTTATTTGACTCGTAAACTTTATTTTCAGCAAAATACTAACGATTGTTTCAAATCGTGTTTGTTTTATTCCTTCAGTTTTTCGATCGGTTAAAATTATTTCACTTGTTTGAATACATTTTATAAGAAATTCAGGTTATTTTTAATAACCGTAACTCCTCATCTTTAACTCACTGATTTCTAACACATAATTCGATGAATTACGCAAAAATGTTCATTTTGTTCCAAAAAATGCAGATTTACTAAAAGCTGAGTTTACTTTTCTGACTTTAGAAAACCATAATTTATCATTTTGATAAAATTTAAATTATGGTGTACGTTTATAAAACGTTTTTTTGTAAATAGAAAAAAATATGGTTAACCATCAGCTATTGACTTTAAATTTCATCAAATTTCTCGATCATTTTATTAGTTACGCAAATTTACGAGACAAAATTTAAGGTTATGAACACGCTGCATCAATTTTAAGAAAACTTTAAACTTTTATTTTGCGCAGGCTGCCGGAGACTTAACCCGATTTAACTTCCAGGTTAGACGGGGTTAAACGCATTCTTGATGTAACTTTCATTCTAATCGCACGGCCATTTTATCTTGAATTTTCGGAAAAAACACTGCGATAACCTTTTTCACGCCTAATTTGGCGAAAAACTGTCGGTTCCAGCAAAATTTAGAATAGTGTTTTTTAAAGGGTGTGACGTGCATGCTCAGCTGAGAAACAATAGCACCAGTATTCTAATTTTACTACATATCCCCTATTCACACTTTTGTTAATATCCCGGCCCTACTACTTAAAAACACACTATGTTTCGTAATCAGGGCCGGAATATTAACAAAAGTGTGAATATGGGATATTCAGAAAAATTTATTTTCGATAGTCGTATGGAATAGCTAATCATACCTTAGAGAATTTATTTCAATATAATCACAGAACCACGAGCATATCATTTGAAGGTCATGTTTGCTGCTTGCTTTTTTGCCGACACAAATTATTGCATATTTTTCTGTAACGAATTTTTGTGAAAACAAAAATTATTCATCGGGAAATTTCGTTGACGTTAGGCGTAAAAAACAAATGATAAGAAATAATTGCATGTAAAGCAAATTGTTATAATCTAATTGTATATAATCAAGGCTTCGGGAGAAAAAATGCGCACTTAGCCAAAATTTTATGTCCTTTTTTCAGCAATTATATGTATAGAAATTACTTATTTAAATGTACTTTTTAGAAAAGTGCGACAACAAATTTCTACTCATAAGTTTGTTGTATAATTTAAGGCAACTGCCCTTTAATCAATATCAAATTTTAATTTTGAAACTGACAGCCAATACGAATTTTTGCATTTCAGAAACAATGAAAATCTGATTTTGAATTGAATGAAATACTGTTTATTATGGTAAAGTTTTTGTCTTTATTCATTTTCAACCATTATAATGATAAAGAAAATCGCGTTGAGAAATCTACACAAAAACTTGGAATCTAGAACCAACTTTTCAAAAATTTTAAAATTGAAGAAAAATGGCATAGACTGTAGTGTAGTCAACACAAAAATAACGCATGCCGATTTGAAAATAGTTTGAAGAAGGTTGTTTATTAAAAATTTTTTTTTATTTAATTTTGCTGTTTTTTGAAGATAATTGATCATTGATCCTATCTATGTTTGAAAAATCATGAATTTTTTTAAAGAGAATGCTTTATTACTATGAATTTTTTGCCAATTTTTCTGAAATTTCCAAATTTTTTACGTCTAAGTAGTATATGGATTACCGACTCTCAGAGAACATTTGATTCTGAGCATTCGATTGGTTCAATTTAACCAATGAAATCGGCCTATTCCGCAATGCAGGGTTTTGATTGGGTGCTAATATCTTGCGTTTTTTGTATCATTCAAATATTTAGGCTCTGTACTCTGAGGGTCGGTAATTCATATAGTCTATATGATATAGACTATATATATTACGGGGCTTCCTGGTCGTTTATATAATTCGGCTTTTGAAACCAACTTATCCGATTACATTCTTAGATAACTCAAATTGAGCACAGATATTTTGTGAATAATAAAATAAAAAAAAATTGGTCCGAATCCGATCGTTGTTTCCAATTTTTCTAAGAAAAACTAATAATCAAACAATTTCAGTAATCTAAGAAAAAAATTATCAAAAAATATTTTATTTTATTATCTACAAGATATTTGTGCTTAGTTTGAGCTTTCTAAGAATATAACCGGATGAATTGTTTCCAAAATCCGAACTATAAAAAAATTTGGGCTTAAAATCTAGTAAAAACCGACCAGAACGCTCCGTAATAGATATAATATAGTATATGATATATACAGTATACGATAAACTGTACATTTTTATCAACAAAAACGCTACATTTTAGCCCGTGGCTCTTAATTCCCCCTGTTGCGTCTATCATGCCGAATTAAAATAGATATGATAATTAAGTATTTATCAGTCGTAAAGCGATATGGAATTAGGATTACTAGCTACTTTTTAGATTATGCTAATAACTTTCCTGTCCCAATTCCTTAAGAATTCGTGAGCAAGCCCGATTTGTATAGCTGTACAAGTGATTTTCGTTATCGTTAAAACATTTGGTCTTTTTGGCCACGAAATACCAATTTGTTTGTACAGATTTAACAGAATACTGACGAAAAAGGCGGAGAGAGCCAGTGTCAAATATAATGTCACAAAATAATTTTTCATGATTATAAATTATAAATATTTAAAAAAGTTTAGAAATCCACTGAATCCAGAGTGGGGCGAACAATCGAATTTTTTTTAATCTTTTGTTTATAAAATTGGTAGGAAATCGAATAATTTATAAAAACTACCGCTCTCAACTACAAAATTTATAAAATATCCGTAAAGTAACCAAAACTTGACAAGTAGGCTACCGGGAACGTAAATCAAATTTGTGAATGATGATTTTCACCAATAAAAATCATTATTTGAAATATTTATACGCCATTCTCGTTTTTTTAGTGAATGCAGTTCTTTACATGTATTTTTATTGAATTTAGAGTTCCAAAATAAATTTTTCCGAACTAAAAATAAGCGAAAAATTGTCATTCAATCAGCCCTCTATAACATTTGAACTTTTAATGAGAAAAAAATTTTATAAGTATTTTCGAAACCGCAGTTGACAGCCCAATGATTATTTTTAAGAAAAAGTTCCTCTGATAATTTTTATATCAATTTTGAATGTTTTAGGTATACTTGAGCTCATAACTATGCTTTGTGCCTCCAACAGTTATAAAAATAATTTTTTCACTCAAATTGATGTATAGAAGTTGATTTGAAAATATGTTTGTTAAAATTACGTATATTTCTTATGTTTCAAAATTATTAACATTTTTTGGGTTTGTCCCCACGAGTTAATTATCGCATCGGTATTTTCAAGAAATGGATCAAAAATTCCTCTACAATTTTACGCAGCATCTTCTCTAAAATGTAAATTTCCCAATATCGTGTGTAACCGGTGGTCTCCCTTGAAATTTTCGTTTGTTTAGGACGTCAACCGCGACAATATCATGAAACTTGTAAATTATGCAAAAAAGTAATTTGAAAAAAACTCGCGTCATAAAACACCCACCCGCAAAAATTCATTGGTGTTAATCTAGCACACCGGTGTCAGTTAGCGTGAGATGACTTGAAAACAGATTTATGGTTTTTATCTTGAAAGAAGTGCTGAGAATTGAAAAGACAAAAAATGCATATTATCAGCCTAATCTCATAATATACAACGTTTTTTTAACCTCAACTTATGGAAATCGCGTGAGAATTGTTTTTATTTGGTAAACATTTATATTTGATATATTTTTTATATAAATAAGCATCCAAACCAATTCAATAAGCGTCTATTGGCCTATTAAATTAATGACGAATATCCTTTTCCAAACCAAAGTGAATCTTGAAATGATGGTGAGCTCTTATCAGCTTTTTTTTTTTTTTTTTCGCTGACTGCGATTAGGTAAGAGTTTACCCTTAAGCTAATAGTGAATTTTATTGGCTTTTTGAAGAACTGGTTAGGGCCCAGAAAATGAAATGATCAGTTAAGCTGTGCAGATTTCTCTAATAAGTTGAGTGTACAGTATAAAGTTATGATGTAAAGTTTTTTTTAAATTTTTTATATTTTTTTTTTGATTTTCGGTATAAATAAATTCCGTTGAGCATATGAGCATTTAAATAAAGCCAACTTTCAATTTAAAGAAATAAAATTTCGTAATATCGGTGTTGACCATGACCATAAACTGCTGAATTTCTAAAATAGTTTAATGTGTACACCCCTAGCTTGATCATCTCAATATGAACGCGCAGGAAACACCTAAAAAAAACCCTCCAGAATCAACGAGGGAAGAACGAACGTAAGTAGACAAACCACCCCTTATTATAATTTTTGTTTGAAACAATATAGAAAATAATGTTATGCAGTTTATTAAGATGATATTTAATTTTTGCATAATAGGTTTTTAATTTTAGATAACCTGAAATGAGATTTTATCCATTTTAACTTCTCGAAAAAAAAGTCCAGAATTTTCAAAAAAATATAAAAAACTTTTCAATGGCCGAGCTTATCCATGTACAGTCAGTTCTGCAAAAAAACTTTTTTCCTTCTCTAAACTTTAAAAAATTTTGAAAATTCAAATTCAGTAAATTACAATTCGCAAAATAATTAATCTAGGGTGATGAGGGGAAGATAATAAACTTTTTCCTTGTATTTTGTAGTAATGATGCAAAAAAAACTTCCTGTGCTCTAACTATTTTGCAATACATAACCCACTCTCACATTGTTAATAATTCTGTAAATAAATCCTTACTAGAAGCTAAACTAATTGTATTTTGTTGGTATACTTATTTTATGAAACAGCTCAAAACCTCCGATTTAAAAAAGCAAGATATTTTAGCACAAATCTGCCCCACTCAATCAGCATGTAAAGATATTATATAAGGCAGTATAGAGTACAGGCAGGCAGGATTTTCATGTTAGTTATGCTTATTGATTCAAATTGTTGCTAAAAAATCTGCATTCAACCTAAAATTTCAAGCTGCTATAAAAGGTACTGTGATTTAACGGTTGTTATGCTCTAGAAGTTATTTGGTATGGATATTCCTGTTTAATCGATGTTAGATTCTTAAATGTTTGTATGTTCAATGTGAATTAAAGAAAAATTAAGGCCAAATTCATTTTTTTTAAATTTATTTACAGAAAAACCGCTATGCACATTGGAGCCATGCTTTGTTAGAAAGTGTCATTATTTTTTTTTGGTTTGTACAAATGTTTAATGATTTAACGATTATTTTATACAGTTTAACTCGTTTGCGTGATTTTATTTACACAAGATGTTATTAAACTTATTTTATGGTTGAAACCACTGTTTACATAACTATTTGTTCAAAGTTATAGTTTTCCTTCACAACTGATGTATTTAAACAAAAGAGGAAGAAAAAATAATTTTTACACACAAAAAAATTTTTACACAAAAAACTTTTTTTACACAAAAAAATTTTTACACAAAAAATTCAAATTTTTAAATTTTTATTTTAACAAACTATTGTTAGTACTGAATCAGTACTCTAATTGTAGAGTAAAAGATTATTACGCTGAGAAGAACTTCGAGGAGAAAAAAAATTAAATTTCTCAAACTTCCTTAATTTTGATTTTTTTGAACTTTCTGAACTACTTTTTTTAAATCAATACCTAGTTTAAGGTAAGAATGTCAATTTTATAATTCTCCATAAAGGGCTTTTTAGGTGTTAATTCAAAAGAATTGCAAACCTTATTTTTTAATTTTTAGACAAAGTAGGCTGCCCCCTAAATTCACCCTAGTTTTCGAAAGAAGTGAAACTCAAGGGTTTTTACAAAAATTTGTGTTTTCAAATCGGTGAGGACTTTTATCCATGAGTCACTAGGTTTTGTGTTTTTGAGGAAAAAATTACGAGACATTTTTAGGATCAATTTTGACTTATGCCGAATAAATCCGTTGTCTTGCTTTAAATATTTCCGCTCCAGGAAGAGTTTTAAACGATTTGAATTTGGAACTTTTGACACCACCCTCGGTTTCCTGTATGTCTCTAACCACCACAAAACAGAAGCGCTAAAGAGACACTTCTGAGATGTAGTTTTCAGAAAATTAGGGGAGATTTAAATTTCTACTCATTTCGAAAAAAAACAAAATTGCTTTTTGTGCTGTTTTGATAAATATACAGTAAAGTTTACTAGACAATCTTCAGTGAAGGTTTTGACGAAGTTTACTTCACAAGCCGACCGGTTTTGAACTAGGGTAAAATTGAACAACAAGAGCAGCCAAATTGAGGGAGAAACTAACCACTAAAAAGTTCATGTTTTATAATTTTATTTTGAAATTTCTAAATTGTTTTTGATGTAAGGTAACCAGAAATTACTTACCAATTAATATTTGTCTAATCCTAGGTTCCCAGACATTCTTTTTAGGAAACATTCTTGCATCAGAATGAATATCAATAAGTCCGTCTCCCAGATATATTCCGGAAGTCGGACCTACTGCTAATCTTTAAAAGCAACATTTTGTAATTTTATTTTTGAACATTTTTATTTCTGGTAACTATCCCTCTCAGAAGCTGCCTTATATATCCAACCCCCAGGCCAGTCACAATTGGCCCATCTGTTTTGGTTGAAGAAAAAATTCGAAAAACCCTCAAACGAAAAAAGTTTTTCACGAAATGGTGGGCGTTAAATTGAATTTATTTGGTTCGTTCCCCCTTTTTTTGTCCGGTTTGCAGGTGTAATTTTAGTCAGGACAATCTGTTAAGTTCTGTTCGCAGAAAATCCGCAACAAAATTCAGTCTGAAATTAGTTCGAAAATTTGTTAAATTTTTATTTATATTAGTTCCCGCAAAAACTGTAACAACCCCAAGTCAAGAGAGTGTCAGTCCGTTCGAGATCCCTCGTATTGAAAACTAAAATGAGAAAACGTATAGTCGAGTCCTAACCCCCCCCCGGAAAAAAAAACCTGAAATCCACAATTTCAAACTTTTCCAACCTTTAAAAATCCAAAAAACATTTTTAAGAACATTTCAATCTTGATTTTATACCTTTAAGTATTCAAATTGAATGTGTAGATTAAACGTAAAAACTGAATGTTCCAATTTTTAAATTAAGTTAATTTTGTTTTCATTCTTAGTTTTATTGTTAATCTAATTTAGTGAAAAACTGTTTTTGAATTGTGAAAGCTGATGAGTACAAATGAATCTCTTGATACTGCTTCTACACGAGAGTTGCTTGGAAAAATGGCTGAATTTTGTGAAGAAGAAATTCAACAACCCAGGTGCATTTTTTTAAAATTCAATTCGCAATAATTTGGAGGTCTTTTGAATGCTAACGATTCAAAAATACGAATAAATAAAAACTTTAGATAATTTTCCTAGCTTTTTTGTAAAAAAAAATTTTAAAACCCAAAAATCAAAAAACATAAAAATTCTTAATCTTAATCAATGATCAGACTAACAGGAACCGGTTCCAAAAGATTCGTCCATTTTAAGGTTCTTAATTACTGGTATCTAACTAGATAGTTAGTCCTAAATTTTAAATCAGGTTGTGTCTTTTCTTTTAAAAAAAGCTTAAAAAAAAGACACTTTAACTAAAAAATTTTCTAGAGAAGCTAATGGAAATCAAACAAGAGGAATTGCCATCGGGAATTTTACGGGACCATATCAACATTTAGGGAACACTCCCTATGATTTAAATAATTTGAATCATAAAAAAAATCGATCAAGTTCGTTGAGGGTGTTGACAGAAAGTAGCGAGAATGTACAACGTGGGATTTCAATTCGAGATGAGATTCTAAGAGTGAGAAATAATACCGTTTCCAGTGATTCCTCCGAGTATCAACCAACTAGTATGTCCAAATATAATATAATTTTCTATGGGCAAAAAATCGAGAACTCATTAATTTTCCAAAAAAATCCCAGAACTACCTTGGTTAACTAACTTTTCTTGAGAGAAAAATTCAGAAAAAAAAAGATTTTAAAATTCTGAAAAGTTCTGAAAAAATCCTAGGCTAGGGAGTCCGGGAAAAAATTTTCTGAGAATTTTCTCCTTAATTATTACTGAAAATTGTCTAGTGCTTTTTTGTTCTTGTAAGTGTACCTTGTGGTGTACTTTGAAATAGTGATCTATAATTATCTAGGCCATGTTAAGAGTAATTGTAAATCAATTAAAGTGGAGGGAGCGGCAATTTGTCATGTTTTTCACCATACAAACCCGAATAAGTTTCATTTAAACTACACACTTCAGATCTTAGTACACCACAATTACCACACTTAAACTGCTGAAAAAGCTTTAAATTAACGTGGGAATTATTATATTTATTTTCAGCCAATCAACGAGTTGATACCCCCCGATACGCCCCAGATAGAAGCGATCAAGATTATCATATTCTTAATCAGCGTGTAAAGCAAATGGAAGAGCACTTTATGAAACAGAATCAAGCAAAAATAGAGAAAACCACTCTTAAAGAGGAAATCGCCAAAATGAGCCATAAATTACAGTATTTGGAAAATGAAGCAAAAAGAAAAAGTAGGGCTGATTTTGGAACAATAAATTTTCCTGAGCATCAACTTTTGCATTTCCCCGAATCCGAAAGACTGGAACCAGTTTTTCGAGACACAATAAGACAAAGGCATTTTTGGTTTAGAAATTTTTGATTTTTATTAATTGTGATTTTTAATGATTTTTATTAATTGTGGTTAACTCAAAAATTGAGTCTTTTCTAAATTTTTAAAAGGAAAGCATTACAGGTCAATTATTAACCAAAATGAGGTGAATTACTGAAAAAAATTTCTTGAAATGTGTTCTAAGCATTTTATTTGATTTACTCTTAGTTTCTCTAGAAACCGCAAATCTAAATAAATTTTCGTTGTTATTCATTTGAACTTTTTTTTTTTCAAACATTATTTTGAAACTAAGTTCTAAACCAGTGCTATCAGGAGTAATCCTTCCTTTGAAAATAGAGAAAATCATCTTGAACAAGATCACGCGGCTGGCACCAGTCGTCGGTTATTGAAAAATACCCCCATATTGAACGTAAGCTTACACAATTTATCGGAGCTCTTAAACATTCTGAGTGAATAGTTTAGGAAAACTTTTTTTTTGCGAATAAAGTTGCGAGACGTTGTTTTATCACTATTGTTTTTATAAGCTAACTATTCTTTCAAAAAAATTTTAATTGTTAATTTAAATTGTTAATTTATGGGCAACCTTGAATTTTATTTTTATTTCCAATGAAAATTAGGGGGTTGCTGGTTTTGCGTTTTGTTTAGGTCTTCCTGATTCAAAACTGTGATTATTTCAAAAAAAATCCACCCAGCTGGCTAAAAGCTTATTTATACAAAATTCAAATTTGGGAACTCCACCATTCTGACGAGAAATTTAATGTGAGGGATTAATTATTGCTTAGGCCGAGCTTAATTGTAAAGCTCTGTTTTAAAGGGCGTATGATTCACATTTTTGTCGAAAAGCGGTGAGCTGGTGTTTTTTTGAATCTGAGTCGGAAAAAAAAATTTTTCGTGAAATAAAATGTGGGTAGTTTTTTCTTAAAGTTTTCAATTAAGTTTTCAATTAAGTCTTTAATTAAGCTTCTCAAGCTGTAAATATCCATTCTCTATCTTAATCACAGTTTTTTATTTTTTTACGTAAAAAACGTTAGGGAGCCTAAAACTACAACCCCCCCTTTTTTTAAAAAATTCTTAAATTAATGTTTTCTAGACTCAAACTGTTCTAATTGAACCTGTGAATCTTGAAATGGAATCGGGAGAAAATGTTTATGTTAAAGACCGGAACACAGAGGACCTGTATCAATTATCACAATCTCTGAGTTTGAATCTGAAAGGCGGAATAAATGGTAATAAAACTTTCACTTTTTTTCAGAAGCCAAAATTTGCAAAACTAGACTTTTATTAAAAAAATCTAAAGTTTTTTTTTTTTATTTGTTGATGGAAACTGCTCAATGGCTAAGTTGTAATATTTTTAGAAACCATCGAAGTGCAATTCTTGGACAATTTTATGCCCGGGATGTTAAAAGAACTGATTGGAAAAAACACAATTGTCGATCAAGTACTCAAACTAGAGAAAAATGCCAATCTACATGCAGATATGTTGAAATTTGTGAGATTGTACCCCAATGTACCATTGTTAACTCCCTTATTAGATGCTTTTCAACCTATAATACCGTTTGCTTGGGATGGTACAGAGGTTGTTAGAAACCCTGATAGGACAGTTTCTGAAATGTTGTCTCTAAAGGTTAGGAAACATCCCTTTTCTCAAAAAAGATTTTTACTGAACCTCACTAGTCCTTTACGGCAGCACGAGCCAAAAAATTCCAAAAACTACAATAGGCATCCGAAAAATGCAGGGTTAAAATGATCTAGATCGAAGTTAAACCGAGACTCTATCTACAAATTTTACAAAATGAATCCCAACTCAAAAACGTGTAAAACATTGAATTAACCTATTCCATCAAAAATCCCTATTTACAAATACAATCGGGTAGATTTAAGAGAACATTTAAACCTAACATTTGGCAAACACCACATGTAGCCTAAGAACCTCAGCTCGCCTCTCGGTAACCTCGTATAGTTTACAAACTAAGAGTTATCCTTAAGTAAACGGACCTTCTTTCTCTCCTAAGTTAATCTGTTGGAAATTAGGGACGGCATCAAAAATTAGACCAAACACTGAACCAACAAAGCAATAAAGCAAGAGCCGAAAAAAAAATTTTCTATTAACTAAATCAGAAGTTAATTTTATATTTCCTATAAAATTTTTGATAATTTTAACGATTGTTGAATTTTAAGTTACTTAAACCGATATGAGTTCAAATCGTAGGATCAGAACTCTAGTTTTTTAATTCTTGTTTCGACTTGCCTTTAGGAGCTGTTTCGATAGTAATATCTAAATCTTGTTTTTGTGCAATTCCTGAATGTTAAATTTTATTAACTTATTATTTTTATTAATTATTCGGTCTAAGGGATATCAGAAAATTGTAGA